>LD346202.1:178516-193637 GCA_001465055.1 Ptychodera flava
GCAAAGAATGCTGGGATTAAATTTTAGAAAAGCCCCCCTGTGTCAATAACTAGATTCAAAAATTGCCAGTTTTTAGATGGAACGCTATAGTTTTCAGCTTGCAAGTGGAGGGTGGGCAAGTGAGGTTCCCAATGCAAAGGTAATGATGGCATAATACGTCCCTTATTTCTCTATTCATATGAAGCAGTGTTCCTACAATCTCTCTGCAAAGCAGGGTCTAAAAAACTTGCAAGGCGTTTTAACAACACGCACAGATATATTGATGATCTGATAAGTCTAAACAATCCAGACATATCAAATTACTTACATCATATATACCCTGATGAATTGGAAATCAAAGAAACAACTGAGAGTAGCAACTCAACTTCATATCTCGATCTGTTCCTGCAAGTGGTACTAATGGGCTACACACTAAGCTGTACCGTATGACAAAAGGGATGATTTCGATTTTGAAATCATAAATTATCCCCACTTATCAAGTAATAATCTGCACCTGCTTATGGTGTATATGTGTCTCAACTTCTCAGATATTGTAGGGCTTGTGATTCCTACGCGGATTTTCAAATGAGACACAGCTTATTAGTATCATAACTAGTGAGACAGGAATATTCTACAGTCGATATGACGACATTGTGGCCAAATATGACACCTCGGCCACTCAAATGATTAGCGACAGCATTCCCGACTTTGACTTATAACAGTGTTTCATATACTGTATCACTTCATGCAATATTTAGACAATTTTGGGACCAATCCTGACGGGTGTAGCATGCTAGCAGGGTACGCTTACCCATTCTGGACACCTGGCACCACCACTAACTATCAGTGGTTCAGGATGGTCCTACTTTAATTTGTAAATCTCAAATGTCCCATGGACCTGGTAATGTATCACCTTGAATGAAAATGATTATTGGACCAGTTTAATGTCATATTGTTTAACACAATAGGCTGTTTTCATGGTAAAAATTGTCAATTTTTGTCTAACATTTTTACACAATACAGAAAATCTATACCTGCACTGATGCAGGCCCATATGATGTACGTACGTGAACTGCTGTTATCAGAAGGAAACTGGGCATAGGCCTAGTTGTCATACAAACATATATGGCAAGTAACAATTAATTCTATTTTATCATGAATCAATTCAAATAACATTGCCAATCTTAACCCCTGGTGCGACAACAAGGGCTGGCTGAGCCCTATATAATATTATACAATGATTTACAATCTGGTGCTTCTATGTATCAGGTTTCTCCATCATGCTTTAGCTCATGTACCATGTCTGCTCTACGGCAAATGACGGACGAATTTATTCAGAAAATTCCCCTGGCATATTTCATAACAATGTGGTCTGTGTCTGTGATATTACTAATACTGTGTCATGGACTTTATTAGTCCCCACGTCCGTCCGTCCGTCCGTCCGTCCGTCCGTCCGTCCGTTCACGCAGAGATCTCAGACATGCCCAGATCAATTTCTTTCAAACTTTGCACAAGGATAGTACCCTACCCCATACAGATGCACGTCGATTTGTCTCACAGTGCGATCAAATTTGGCCGTGTTAGAGGACTTTTTAGTTTTCACCTCCATAGACTCCCATGTATAAGGCAGTCCATAGACTCCCATGTATACATCGTCCGCTCGCACGGCTCGTTAGCCAGACAGGAGTCTTCCACTAACCACGCCGTGCGGGATACCCCCACTATTTTGCGTTAAGGAGTTTGATGGAATTAGAAAATCAGGCGGACCAATCAGAGCACGCGTTACACTCAAAGAGAAAACCACGCCTACCTTCCAAACGCCGACCACTGCATTGTTTGTGCACAGCTTTTCTCTCGATTTAATACTGGTTTACTAGACTTGGTTCAAGTGCGTGATTGTAAACATGTGAGTTGTGTGAACGTCTGGAATGCAATGATCTGTGTTCTGTTTTCATGTGAAATGTGTGAGTAGGATTATGTGAACGCGTTGAGTGGGGTGAACGCGATACAGGGGAATTTTACCCGGCACAAACTAACTCACTACTGCTATAGCTGCACAGACTAAATAAAAAACGCGTTCGATCGCTACCAAATTTTACACGAGGAACTTTTACAAATCATTTCATTTTTTGAAAATTCACCGACTTGAACCAAGTCTCTGGTTTACCTTCGTCCTGTGACACCCTAATGGCTCAAACGGAGATTTAGGTGTGGGAAGGCAATCTTGCCCGAGTTTAATACAGGATTTAATTGTCATGCATGGGGAAATCTTACTGCGTGGTGGGGATAAAGTTACGGGCGATTTTGTCGTCATTCAGAGAGGTGGCGAAAAGTTCTGTTTCAGTGATCGAGGGTTACGAAATGTATGGCAATGCTTTGTATCGTGTGAAGCGTTAGATATCTCCCAAAGAAAAAAAATCGACGAATAAATATGGTGATAGTGCAGAAGATGACTTTGAAAAACTGACGTTTGTTGTCTATGAAAAATTCACCGATGAGTATATTGCTTGCTGAGATGAATAGGTCAATTTTTTTTGAACAACACCCAAACAAAATCCGGTTCTTTGATTTCCAGTTCTAGCATATTTCAGAAAGTCATAGTCCATGTTTTCGAGCCATGCTTGTAGTTGTTTCTCCCGCGGCGTGTCGATGTTCTGTTCTGGTAAATCCTGTTCATCGTCTCACAAACATCGTATGTTTACAATTTTCCAAAGATATGAACAACAGAATAGCTGTCGGCCGCGCCAGTTGAAAGGACCACAATGTCTGAACAACGTCTGAGTAATGGGTTCATCGTGAAATTTTGAGGTCAAAATTGGAGGAGTGGTTTAACAGATTTACTTCGGCGGGTAGAACTTTTCTATTTCACGCCGCGATCTTTTGAGTTTGGCGGGTTGATGTTTTCACCTTACAAGTTGAGCGACAGCTGGGAATATCTTGCGGTACGACGCGCTGGCAGTTGGGCCTTTGTTTTGACGTTTTGAACACATCGGTTATTTCAGCAGTAGATTTCAGTAGCATGAAATGTAAACAGTGACCACGAAAGTGCGAAAAGACCTATACTACTACATTCGTAGTAACCGATTATCTGATTGGCTATTTACTGGTCACATACAATCGTGTGGTGGCGCTTTAAAAAACACGATTTAGGGGGTCTATCAGCCAAGGTCTGATTTCGGGAAGCATCCAGCTGCCCGGAGCGGAGACCTTGGCAAGCGAAGATGCCATGTATAAGGAAGTCCATTGACTCCCATGTATATGGCCAAGAAAAATAAAAATTTAGTTTCTCATCGTATTCATATTGCAAAAAGGATGCAGTGACAGTTTTTAGTCCCCACGGATGAAGTCCAGGGGGCTTATAGATTGGGTCATTTCTGTCCGTGAGTCCATCTGTGAGTCCATCCGTTCACGCAGATATCTCAGATATTTTGACAAAATGTCACGTGACCTTGGTGACCTTTGACCTCAAATGTATATATTTGTCCATAACTCAGTAACCACAAGTACTACACCCTTCACATATGGTATGATGGGACAGCTTATGACGCCACATATTGTACCTCATTAATTATGCGCATATCTAATTTTGAGCGAGCCAATAGAGTTAGAGGTCTGATTTTTGGTATATAGGGATAACTTAGCACTACATTTTTTTTTTCAAAATGTCACATGACCTCGGTGACCTTTGACCTCAAATATACATATTTGTCCATGACTCAGTAACCACAAGTGCCACACCCTTCATGTATGGTATGATGGGACACTTTATGACGCCACATATTGTACCTCATTAATTATGCACATATCTAATTTTGAGCGAGCCAATAGAGCTAGAGGTCTGATTTTTGGTATATAGGGATAACTTAGCAGTAGTTTTTTTGACAAAATGTCATGTGACCTTGGTGACCTTTGACCTCAAATATACATATTTGTCCATAACTCAGTAAACACAAGTGCTACACCCTTCATGTATGGTATGATGGGTCACTTTATGACGCCACATATTGTACCTCATTAATTATGTGCATATCTAATTTTGAGTGAGCCAATAGAGCTAGAGGTCTTATTTTTGGTATATAGGGATAACTTAGCAGTACAATTTTTTTGATAAAATATCAAATGACCTCAGTGATTTTTGACCTCAAATATACATATTTGTCCATAACTCAGTAACCACAAGTGGTACACCCTTCATATATGAGACCTTATGATGCTTCATACTGTACCTCATTAATTATGCATATATCTAATTCTGAGCAAACCCATAGAGCTCGATGTCTGATTTTTGGCATATAGGGATTAATTAGCAATACAATTTTTTTTCAAAATGTCACGTGACCTTATGACCTTTGACCTTGATTATACATATATATGCATGACTCGGTAACCACAAGTTCTATACCCTCCAATTCTGATAGGATATTAGACCTTTAGATGTCACATCTTGTACCTCATCATTATGCGCATATGTATTTCTTGGCTGACCAATACAGCTAGAGGTCTGATCTTTTTTCCCGATTTAGAACAATAACTTAGACATGCCTCTTATGTTTCAAATTGGGAACAATGACATAGACCTATGTGTCCATAGATCTGAACATATACACTCCAGTGATACTTCTTAAGGACCACATTTCCCTGCCCCATCAAGACTAATACTCCTATTATAAGTTGGGACTATGTCATTGTCAATGACTTGTTTATTGTAAATGGCCACAATAATGTTTTATGCAATGTTTAGTTTTGTTCTTGCTATACTGCACTTTCCGAAGTGTGTTGTTATGCAATAGAGTAAAGTAAAGTAAATAATGTTGACTTGTTGCAATTTTTCACAAAGCATGTCCAACCACGGTCTACACGTCCATATTCCAACCTTCGACCACAATCCGTGAGAGGTCTAGTGTCGAGGCCCAGCAGAGTTTGAGGTAGATTTCCTCAGAGCTCTACGCATACTGTAAGCATGTTATAATATCTTACTGTGACCTGTTTACGACTAAGATTTTAGAGTTGCCTTAGGCAGACAATATGACATCAAATCGATTCCATCAATCATTATCATTCAAGGCAAATAAATTACCAGGTCCAATAAACAGTAAAAACAAACACACAAAGAAACATAAGATCACTGACAAAATCGGTAGTACAATCTTGAACCACTATATAAGTGGTGGTACCAGGTGTCCGGAATGGGTAAGCGTACCCTGCAAGCATGCTACACCCGTCAAGATTGAACTAGTGTGACAAAGTTATTGTACGGTAATTCAGCTATCTGCTAAATTACTGTTCTGAGTCAAAGTCGGGAATACTGTCTTTCATCATCTGAGTGACAGATTTGCCATATTTAGATATAAGATCTCCATATCTACCATAGAACTTCTTAAAAGATCTAACCAACCTACTTTGTGAAAATCCTTGTCTCACCAGCTTTAAGACTAATAAGCTGTGTCTCTCTTGAAAATCTCCATATGAATCACAAGCTCTACAGTATCTCAGTAGTTGTGAAATGTACACACCATAAGCTGGACTCGACGGAATATTACTGGTCAAGTAGGGAAAGTTAATGATTTCAAAATTAAAATCATCCCTTTTATCATACAACTTGGTGTGTATTGCATTGTGTCTAATTTCAATAAATAGATCAAGATACGATGCTGAGTTCATGCTCTCCGTTGTTTCTTTAATTTCTAATTCATCTGGATATATGTGATGGAGGTAATTAGAAATTCCAGGATTGTTCAAACTGATGAGATCATCAATATATCTATAGGTATTATTAAAGGACTTTGCAACTCGTTTAGATCCTGAACTATGAAGAGTCTGCATGAACTCAGCTTCATATGAATACAAAAATAAATCAGCAAGAAGTGGTGCACAGTTTTTACCCATAGGAATGCCTATAGTTTGCCTGAATGTCATACCGGCAAATGAGACATATATGTTGTCAATTAGGAAGTGTAGCATCTTAATTACTTCCGTATCAGTGTATTTGCATTTGGCATCACTGTTGTTACTAAAATAGCCTGAATTGTGTTTGATGACAATGTAATCATACCTACGACTGCCATTCTTGTAAAAGAAGGCCTGCTTAACCAATGATGACAACCTAGTTTTAAGCTTGTTGTGTGGGATGGTGGTGTAAAGTGTAGAAAATCAAATGTGCGGATTGAACCATACTTGCTTTTGTTGGTATCTAGAGTATGTAATAATTCTTTAGAATTTTTCAATATCCACATCTGATTAATCTCACTCGTTTCATAAACCTTGTCACAATATCGTACCAGACCAGATTTGATGGTTGACAAAATTGTGGTCAAGAGTTGTGACAAGCGTTTGGTTGTACATCTGCTGCAACCTGCTATAAAACGTTGCTTATATGGATTCTTAGGACTCAAGATTATTCAGTTACTCCCAGCCGCCGCTATTTCAGTTAGGTCCCTCTAAATTAAATTAACAAAACTATTTTGTATATTTACACATTATCTTTTTCCCCCAATATTAAAATGACCAAAACTTTCTGCTAAATATTTGTTGCGTCAAAACTAAATGTCATGTGTCAACCGAAGAAGCACAATTGCTGTACTGATAAGTTAAGGAACATGTTGTACAAAAATTTGTTTCCAGAGATGGTTGATAATTTACTAAACATCATGACTCAACAATGTAAATATATTTCCGATGAGAGCACAGGCAAGAACTAAGAATGATACGAATAAGGGTTCGTCTTGTAAAAATAATTTTATAAACAAATGTATTGGCAGTAATTGAAAATGATAACAAGAGATTTAATTTGCAGCATTTAATTACACCTTACCTTTTCAAGTGAGGCAGAGATATAATTAAGTTATATATTGGTTTGTGTGTTTGTCTTTTATGGAGGGAGACGCCCCTTTGGCCGTCATCAGTGTGTTACTTAGTTCAGGATAAAACACTGATCTACAAATTCCTCCATGTCTCCATTTTCAGATACATTTACATGATTCTGTTTTAATAATGAACATATTTTTCATTAATTTTGTCATATTGATATCATTTTAAAATGTCTGCGGAGATTGTTAAAAGTGAACAAAAAAGGCAAGCTAAATAGACACCAACCGATATATTTGTTACAATAATGGCAATCATAACCTCAGTTAACCTTTGACCTCATCTATCTGTTCACATCTTATTTCAGTTTGATTGCATTACTTGTTTGATGACTGATGACAATCAAGCATTCTGAATTATCTATGTTTTGGAGAATATATGATAGTTGTGTTTGACTGTGTTTAATTACAAGATTTCTGTTGATTTCTATGAAAGGAGATTGCTTATCACAGACACCCAGTTAGTTATCAATAACTTGAACTTCACACACACCTGGTGATGATCGCAGTCGGATAAAACAAGCTTAGTAGATTAAATTGTTGCAACGCCTGTAGAGAATACTACATGTATTTATCAAACTCAGCCTGAATATGTAATTCTCAGAAAAGACAGGGCATCTAAAACATGTAAAAGAATCAGCAAAACTACGACAGCTATGGTAATGTTATTAGTCCCCACGGACACCGTCCGGGGGGACTTATAGGTTTGGTCATGTCCGTGCGTCCGTCCGTCTGTGCGTCCGTCCGTCCGTCCGTCCGTCCGTCCGTCCGTCCGTGCGTGCGTCCGTCCGTTCACGCAGATATCTCAGAGACGCCTGGAGCGATTTCATTCAAACTTGGTACAAGGATAGTACCCTACCTCATACAGATGCACGTCGATTTGTTTCACAATGCGATCAAATTTAGCCGTGTTAGAGGACTTTTTACTTTTCACCTCCATAGACTCCCATGTATAAGGCAGTCCATAGACTCCCATGTATAAGGCAGTCCATAGACTCCCATGTATAAGGCCAAGAAAAACAAAAATTTAGTTTCTCATCGTATTCATATTGCAAAAAGGATGCAGTGACACATAACAGTTTTTAGTCCCCACAGATAAAGTCATGGGGGCTTGTAGATTGGGTCATGTCCCTCCGTCCTTGAGTCCATCCATGAGTCCATCCGTTCACGCAGATATCTCAGACACTTTGACAAAATGTCATGTGACCTTGGTGACCTTTGACCTCGAATATACATATTTGTCCATAACTCAGTAACCACAAGTCCTAAACCTTTCATATATGGTATGATGGGACACCCTATGACACCACATATTGTACCTCATTAAGTATGCGCATATCTAATTTTGAGCGAGCCAATAGAGCTAGAGGTCTGATTTTTGGTATATAGGGATAACTTAGCAATACAATTTTTTTGACAAACTTCACGTGACCTCAATGACCTTTGACCTCACATATACATATTTGTCCATGACTCAGTAACCATAAGTGCTACACCCTTCATATTTGGTATGATTGGACACCTTATGACTCCACATATTGTACCTCATTAATTATGCGCATATCTAATTTTGAGTGAGCAAATAGAGCTAGAGGTCTGATTTTTGGTATATAGGGATAACTCAGCAATACAAGTTCTATACACTTTAATTTTGATAGAATAATAGACCTTAAGATGTCACATATTGTACCTCATTTATTATGCCCATATGTATTTCTTGGCTGGCCAATACAGCTAGAGGTCTGATCTTTTTTCCCGATTTAGAACCATAACTTAGACATGCCTCTCGTTGCAAATTGGGAACAATGACATAGACCTATGTGTCCATAGATTTGAACATATACACTCCAGTGATACTTCTTAATGACCACATTTCCCTGCCCCATCAAGACTAATACTCCTATTACAAGTGGGGACTATGTCATTGTCAATGACTTGTTATTTATATTCCCGATTGGGATTTCTTCTAAGTTATTTTGGCACAATATACAGATGCCAATTTTTTTTTCTATCTGCAAAAATAACTCTAAGCTACGCGTGTTGCAATCGGCAAACGTTCCATTCTTCATCAAAGCCACTGCGAGATTCCTACATCTCCTCATTCTGATTACATGGGTGACAGTGAAGATATTGAATTCACCGAGAGGTGATATTTCTCAGGTTTTTCGCATTGAAATCCGGTGTTAACCAAGTGGGCTATCAATGACGTCTGCGATTTGGAAAGATTCGAAGGTGAACTGAATTATATCAGATTAAGTGCCATGATGCGATAGATAAGCTGAACCATCACCAGTACCCCTTTCCAAACTTAAAGGCAAAATATTTCTTTCAATCAAACTGCTGATGATCGCATCTCGAATCTGATGTAATATAATTTATGTTATACCACTCTCGGCCTCGTGCCCATTGTTCTAACCATGCTCTCTAATTTCCATAACCGAATATTTAATTATATACCACCTGGCTCTCTTTTGTTTAAAAAGTGTCCGATTTACAAGTTCTTTTGTTTAAAAGTGTCCGATTTACTAGTAAATCGGACACTTTTAAACAAAAGAACTTATAAAATGGACACTTTTTAAACAAAAGAAAGTCACGTGACGACGAGAAAAAAAACAAATGCGAGACATTACACCAGAAGAAATTTATTTCACCATTAAGTACAGAGCAAAGACACTTTAAAAGAATCACCGGACTGAATTGATTTTGCGCGACTATACATCTCAAAATCAATTACAGGTCACCGTGAAATAACGGTATTGATTGCAAATATCACTTCTGTGTTAAGGTTATTGTTATCACAATCATTTGAAGCTGAAATTTAAGACTTCAAAGTCAGTTATCAACACTGAATGTAGAGGTTTCAGTCGCCTTTGGTAAAGTTAAATCTAGCTACAGGCAAACACACACACAGTACCACAGTCATTGTGGATCTACACGTATTTTTTTTGTACTTGCAGTTTCTGTTGCGCCTTTCTCTGACGTGGCTGTGTAGCTTGGTCTTCCGATTGTGGCCGTTAGCACTGGTGTGACAGGGGGACTTTTCTTTTCCATCTTTGGCTTTGGTAGTTGAAGTGCACTGGATACGGCTTTCATTTGTACTTCATCCGCCGTATCGATATATGTAGAGCGACTCGGCAATTGCGTGTATGCTGCTCAAAGTTTTCGACCCAAATGAGCAAAGCGTGACTCTAACATCGATCTGCAAACACCTTTTCACTTCATTCAACCAACCAATCAATCAAACATAATTCATACAATTCAAATCAAACCAGGTGCGCAACCACGTCATCGCACTACAATGGCAACACATGTCAACTTTGTTTTATCCAATCATGGGTTAGTTTTTTATACTTTCGTTCAACATGGTGTCAAAACGCTTCAATGTTTTCCTGCCAAAGTTTCAACTTGCACTGCACTAAAATTACAAATAAAAACTTTCGGCGTGCAAACAAGGCTCTAAAACTCGGCAAATTCGTGGTATAACACGGTCAGCGAACTCGTAGTCGGCGGTTTATGGAATTTAACGGTACAGTTTGCCATAAAACTTCTCGGCCCTGCGGGCCTCGGAGTTTTACTGGCAAACTGTACCGTTAAATTCCCTAAAACCGCCCCCTACTCGTCCACTTACCTATAGATAATTTACAGCATGCTGTTCCTCTTATGTGATTTGATGAGGCCATCATTCCGAAAAATTTACAAAAAATGTCAATACATGTTTGATATTGCATGTATTTCTATTTCAGAATCTTTACATAATGTTTTAACTGCATATTTATCATTCCATACGGTATATGATAAATTTTTTACAGCCCTAAAACAGGGTTTTAGAATCTCAACATTCACAGACCCTCACACGCTCTAGCCCTTCTGAACACAACATTAGTCTGCAAAACCAATATCACGACCAAAAAAATTAATATTACCAGACTTCTCCTTGATATCAAAGTTCAAATTTTGGTTTTGCACAGAATTACAAGCTACATTTTTAGCAGTAAGACTTTCAATAACTACTCTACCTACAAATATAAATTTAAGATTTTGTATGCATAATTTTATCCTTTTATTAAAATTTCCAACACATTTACAATTTCACAAATTCAAGATTTGTGCAAATTAAAAGATTTCAAATAATATTCCTTGGGATATCAATTCACTCTGTCTATCAATCAACAGTTAAAGGGCCAAATTATGAAAATCTGAATTTGATGTCTGTAAATCAAATTCATGTAAATTGCAGTAAGGCCAGAGAAAAAAAATCTTATTCATCGGATTTTTTGGACCAAATTCCAGGAGCGGCGAGCGAATTTTTTTTATTATTTTTTTAGGCCGAAGGTAAACGCGGTTCTCTGGCATTTTTGCACAGATGCAGACAAGGCAAGATAATTGTTTCCCTGTTTACCAGAAATATCTCAGACAAGAAACACTGATACTGGTAACTGAATTCAAGACTATATTTCCCAACAATAACATAGGCCATTACATTCACAGGTAGTGTTTGCACAACATATTTCAACATTCTCTCAGAATAAAACTGAAATGTACAGCAAATCACTGAAATCCAACAATTCAGTATTGTCCTTTAATATTGTCCTGGTGAGACCTAGCATCTGAGTTTTTTCATTTTACTTTGGCCCCATGTTTTGACCTCTTTACCACTGTCTCTACACATTTTACACAATGGTCTAACAAAACTGAACTGTGATCGCAGTGAAGTTAAATAGTCATCATTCAGATCGTACTTTAACATCGACGCAACCATGTGTTTTGTCATTGCCGTAATTTTTTATACTTTTGATGCAGTTTTCAGTCAATCGGATGCACCGTCCATCTGCTGTCACGATCTTGTTGAACAAATCGCCGAACAGATATATCAGGACAAACACTGAATAGCGTCTTTAGAACTAACTGTTGGCCATCACGTCAAATGTTGGCGATCAAATTAATACTCATGATGTGACATGTATTAACCTAACCAAATCGACCCACTTTGCGTCGTGATTTGCCAAATTCAGACGCCACAACAACGTGTTGGCGGTCAACTAAGTCCGTACAAACACCAGACACGTAGGAAGTGTCATTAAAAATCCCGTGCCCACGAAATCTCAACAAAGTGTAGGGCGCCACCAGCGGCAGTACTAAACATATTTGTAATGCGGAAGTAAGAATTTGCCGCGATCAAAAAAAAAAATTCCAAATCTGCCAAAGTAGAAGCGGCGATTCCGATGAACAATTTATATAATCTTCCTGGCCTAAATGATCTATTGTTTTGTGTTTGTAATTGTAACAAATTGGATTCATTTGTAATTCTGAAAAATCTCAAGTTATGAAAAACATGTACTATTTCAGTATCTCCAACAATGTGACTCTAAAAGACATACCACAAGTAATACTAAAATGTCAAAAGCAAATTCTTGATTCTCAAGCATTCTGTGAGAGCTTTTGAAAGACACCTTGTAAGAAATGTTTGACCTTCAAACCTGGCCTGCCTGAATATGAAAACACTGGCCAATAGTTGAAAATCATGTGACATTAGCAATACAGAATGCTGTAACAATTCTCAACCACACTCAAACTTTGTGTCTTATTACTTTGTTGTTGAACTCTTGTACTTTCATCCTCAATAGTGCAACCCAGACGGTTTTGATTGAACAGCCAGGCTGCTATCAAGCATTCAATAGAATTATTTATATATCAAATATTACATACAGGGTTTTCTCTCGACTTCGCAATTGCTCAAATTGTGTATTTAGAGCCATTTTTTGCCCTTCAAAAGTTACTGAAAGCGCATAAAACACAGCGCATATGATGGTCACCCAAGCTCATATTGTTACCCTGTGAATTTGCTGTTGTTTCTGCCCCCTAAATGTCAAGTCTGCCCCTTAATTTTGATGAATGGGGCAGAAATTGCCCCTTTTAGTGAACATGCAGAGAAAACATTGTACATATACAAAATAACCGCAAGCAATTGCTTCAGTTAAAGTCAATCAATTTTATTAGAGCCGATCAGGTCTTATTATTTAAGTATAGGTTTTACACTTGAAAGGGTTCACATATACAGGATATACGAGTAAGTTGTTTACAATAAATAACTGGCCTTCTCAACTTTATTACAGTTAACCCAACACTGGTGAGTAGATCTGTATTTCACATCACCTTTTGACTAAAACTAAGAAATGACTGAACTCAAAATTACAATCCTCTTACAGCAGAAATATATTATGAAACTATGATCACCGTACTGGTACATTATTTTAGACTATTCAATATAATAGTACATTCAACATAATATTGAAATGGTTGATATTTTGTGAGACAGCGGCTGTTAAACATATCAAAGCTGTACTACTGGTATGATAAAAACAAAACGTGTAATATAATGAAAACTAAACATTGATGGCATTATGACATTTGGAACTATAGGATTATGAATCAAAAAGTGCATTACATTCCAGCATGTTCAGAAACAATGTTACTGTGACAGAGAGTGATAGAAAGACGATTTCCTGTTTTATTTACAAGAAAGTTATGCAATTTTGTGGACAAGAACGTTATAATAATTCCCATTGTAATTCTATTCCATTCATTAGTATACTCCCGGAGCATTATATTCCAGAATATTCAGAAAGATATGTTACATTCATTATTCAATTGTTCGTTAGAAAGTTTGTACATCCGATACGTATGGAGTTTCATGGTACAGTAATTTTCATTGTAAGTGGAATGGAATTCCACAACATCTACTAATAGTAACTGAGTCAGTGTTATTGGCTTCATTTGACATTGGACCTCACAACACTTTATGTAAACACTGGGAAAGCATGACAGCATTTGACAGATTTTGTAGCTCCCATATATGCATATATATATGCAAATGGGAGGTATTCTTATAAGGTGGCAAAATGTCATCTGTACATGTATGTATGTATGTATGTATGTATGTATGTATGTCCGTCCACATCAAAAACTCCTAAACCGTAGCACCGACTGTCTTAATATTTGGTGTACAGGTGCACCTAGGGAATGAGATGTTAATTGTTCAAATGAACATGTCAGTGCCAAAAATATGCAAATGAGGGAAAAAAATGAAAAAAACCTGCAAATGGCGAAAACTAAGTAAGCGTTGGTCAGATTTGGTTGAAACTTAGTATGCTGATTCCTTTAGGTATCCTAAATCATGTGTGCAAACATTGGAGTGAAATTTGCATGTTTGTATTTTTAGGGTATTTTGTTTCATGTTTAGTAAAAAATCTTGTTCTCTAAACTCCCTCGTCTGATTGCTGTGAAAGTTAATATTCATGTTCCTCAGGATGACCTCAGTCATGCTTGTACAAAGTGTATTGATATTTTCATATTTGTAATTTTGGGGCAATTTTTACGCTCCCATATATGCATATGTATATATGCAAATGGGAGGTATTCGTATAAGGTGGCAAAATGGCGTCTGTGTGTATGTATGTATGTTTGTCTGTTAGTCCGTCCACATCAAAAACTCCTAAACCGTAGCACCTACTGTCTTAGTATTTGGTGTACAGGTGCACCTAGGGGTGGAGATGTGAATTTGTTCAAATGAACACGCCAGTACCAAAAATATGCAAATGAGGGAAAAAAAAGAAAAATCCTGCAAATGGCTGATACTCAGTAAGCATTGGTGAGATTTTGTTGAAACTTGGTATGCAGATTTCTTTAGATATTCTAAATTGTGTGCGCAAAAATTGGGATGAAATCTGCATGTTTGTATTGTTAGGGTATTTTTTCCGTTTTTAGTCAAAAAATCTTGTTCTCTGAAATCTCTCGTCTGATTGCTATGAAACTTAATATTCATGTTCCTCAGAATGACCACAGTCATGCTTGTTCAAATTGTATTGATATTGTCATATTTGTAATTTTGGGGCAATTTCCCCAATTTTTAGCTCACGTGTGTAAACACGTGGGCTATTGTCATAGCGATCTCTGTCTGTCTGTCCGTGTGTGTGTGTGTGTGTGTGTCTGTCTGTCTGTCTGTCTGTTTACACGATAACTCAAAAACGCCTGAATGGATTCAAGTCAGATTTGATAGACAGGTACCATATGCTACTTGCAAGAACTGATAAGATTTTGGTTACTGTGGATTGCATATTAATGAAGTTATGCAATATTGTTTTTTTCCGTACAATGGTTTCCCTATGGAGATGCTAATGACAGTGTAGACATATATCAAGAAATACTGCACAAAATTTCATGAAACTTTTCACAGATGACAATCTCAGAACATTATGATGATGCTGTGAGTGTCATGTCAA
>LD346202.1:200374-238178 GCA_001465055.1 Ptychodera flava
TACATATATGTAAAGACAATGCCATGAAAATTGCAACTGTATTCAAATTTGCATCATTTTATGGATTCAAAACACGTCCTGATGCTTCAAATATTCATATTCTTTGCAAACTTTGGTCACATGACGTGTCATGTGATCAGTCACGTGACCTGGAAATACAAAATTTATGTATGAAAAAGTGGGAAATTTCATGCTGATTAAGAAAATATATGGTTTATTGGTACTTACTTAATTTTTACTCTAAGCAGTGTTTATGCAATGACCACACCCCAGATTTTATCAATATTTACATAAGGGGCCTGGTATATAGGAATACATTGGCCTTGGTAGTCAAGGGGTTAAACATATCACACTAAGATCATCCCTAAGAACATGTCAATCAAAGTTATCAGACAAGTGTTTTTTGAAAATATAAAACTGTTTTGACCGTAAATGGCAAAAATTGCTTCAAAAAATACTGAAATTGCACATTTCATCATAATTTCACTATATCATATTAAAATAACTCCTTTGAACCTGTATATCAAATTTCAGAGCTATCACATTTTTTCACAAAATATTGCAAAAATTGCCGGAAAAATACGAAAATTGTAGATTTCATCATAATTTCAATAAATATAATTTAGTTTATCTATAGGAACCTGTATACCAAAGTCCAAAGCTATCAGATGAGTACTTTTGGAAAAACATTTTGTTCACCAAAAATGGCAAAAATTGCCCCAAAAAATAAAAATTACAGATATCAACAATCAAAATATTTTACTAAGTTCATCTGTAGAAACTTGTATACCAAAAATCAAAGCTATCAGACCAGTCCTTTTTGATAAACACATTTTTTGACCAAAAATGGCAAAAATTGCCCAAAAAATACAAAATTGTAGATTTCATCATAATTCCAGAAATATAGTTAAGTTTATCTATAGGAACCTGTGTACCAAATTTCAGAGCAATCAGATGAGTAGTTTTGGAAATACACACTTTTTCACCAAAACTGGCAAAAATTACCCCCAAAATACAAAATTATAGATTTCATCAGAAATTCAATATATATTACTAAGTTCATCTGTAGAAATCTGTATACCAAATTTCAAAGCTATCAGATTAGTAGTTTTGGAAATACAAATTTTTGACCAAAAATGGCAAAAATTGCCCCAAAAATACAAAAATGCTGATTACCTCATAATTTTAATAAACATCATTACGTTCATCTGTAGAAACCTGTATACCAAATTTCAGAGCAATCAGATGAGTACTTTTGGAAATACACATTTTTTTGACAAAAATGGCAAAAATTGCCCCAAAAATACAAAATTGCAGATTACCTTATAATTTTTATAAACATCATTAAGTTCATCTGTAGGAACCTGTACACCAAATTTCAAAGCTATCAGATGAGTAGTTTTGGAAGTACACATTTTTTGAGCAAAAATGGCAAAAATTGCCCCAAAAATACAAAATTGCAGATTACATCATAATTTTAATAAACATCATTAAGTTCATCTGTAGGAACCTGTTATATCAAATTTCAAAGCTATCAGATGAGTAGTTTTGGTAATACACATTTTTTGACAAAAAATGGCAAAAATTGCCTTAAAAATGCAAATTTGCATATTTCTGCACAATTTGAATTAATCTGAAATAGATCATCACTACGGACATAAGTATCAAATATCAAAGCTATCTGACCGGTAGTTTTCAAGAAGAAGATTTTTAAAGATTTTTTACCAAAAATGACAAAAATTGCCTTTAAAAAATACAAATATGCAAATTTCACCATGATTTCAACAAACTTAAGTGAGATCGCCCCAAGTGAACTGCATATAGAATTTCAAAGCAATTGGACTAGCGGTTTCAGAGAAGAAGATTTTTTTACCAAAAACACCAAAAAATGCCAAAAAATAGAAATATACAAATTTCACCACGATTTGTACAAACTTAAGTGAGGTCACCCGAAGTGAACTGCATATACAATTTCAAAGCAATCGGACTTGCGGTTTCAGAAGAGAAGACAATTATTGAAGGATGACAGACTTACAGACGATGGAAAAATCAGCCTATTTGATAAACTCCACATCGCTGACAATGGAGCTAAAAATATCCCAATCAGTTGCAGAGATTTCATAACACAGCCGTTGCAAGCTAAACCCCCTAAAACATGACAACAAAAAATACTTTCAGTGAAAATATTCAGTGGTCATTTTTCCCCTTTATATTCAATACATGGCTTTTCCTTCATATACAGTAAGTTTCAAATGGTTCATTAAATAATAGTAATGGTGTATTTTTATCAAAAAATATGCAGTTTTTACATGTAACACATCTTTCAACTGAAATGGTCTAAAATTGGATTCCAGTGTACCAATACAATGTTACAAAATTTTGTTGCTGTTCCTATGGCAATCTATTGTTTGTTGACACTGGACTAAAAATAAAGTCTGCGTGACTTGTAACAGTTTGCATTTGAAATTCAAACTTCAGAGTGTGAGCATCCTGGGAAGATTGTATGTGAGCATGTACTAAATTTTATGACAGAAATTGATACAAAATGACTAAAACTTTACATCTGAACGCTATTGCCTTCATTCTAGTTCATTTTTCTATATCTGTCATGGAATTTCGTGGATGAATCATGGTCTTGGTGTCCGAAACATTATGTCCCCTCCAAAGAGTGGGCTGTTATCGGTGTATGATAGAAAGATCAGAATTTAACAAAGTACTATGATGGCAAGCCTTATAAAATGACATTACAACGTGATACCTGTCAGGATCTAAGAACGACTAAATCATGTTTGTTCTTGTCTGAAACGTGATTTTTCCTCTCCTAAGAGCTCTTCGGAGGGAACTTATCTTGCATATTACTAATACAGTCTCAATACCATAGTTGATATTTTCTTTCTTCTGTCAATGCAAATTTAAATTGTGTGCTCATAAGGTTATAACTGACTGTTGTTTTGCAAAGTAATGATATTCTGAAATAAGATTACTTTATTCACAAGAGAAACTGCAGTTTATTTTTTAAAGAAATGATATCACAAATGTTCCCCTATGTACTACTGATAAAAATACTTGTAAAAGATAAACCACTGTTTAGTCGACAGCTTGATACCATCATAGCAACATTTTTGAATACTGCACACACATGCTGTTCAATGCAAGGGAATTAGGTGTATAATATGTTTTTGTTCCATATTTGATAAAATCCTATCAATTATGAAAACCAGAAAGGACATTAATTTAGACCGATTGAGAGAAAACCCTATCAATTATGAAAACCAGAAAGGACATAAATTTAGATCGATTGGGAGAAAAACGTCATCAACAACAAATATGCTATAGAGCCAAATTATAGTCAGAAAAAAAGAGAGAAATATGAGGACTTGAAAGAAAAGGATGCTGAGAGAAAATGAAGGGATGCTGCCATCTTACATTCAGAATATTACACGGTTTATACACTAGTAGTAGAAGTATTATTCTAAGACTTTACTTGACTTTTTACAATGGTTCTCCAGGAATTACAAGGCAAACAGTACTATCTGGCCATTCCCTTAATGCATGGAGTGTAAAATTTAGATGTTTAATGTTAAAAGTTGTTCAAAGTTTTTGGTACTTATTGTGCATAATTGCAATTATATTATGAAAAAATGATTTTTACAGGATATTTTACAGAATCAGAGACATATTCTATCAATATCAAACAGTGTGTATTATAGGACATTTCACACAATATTGTGACAATTATTCTATCCCCATCAAATAGTGTGTGAATTATAGGACATTTCACAGAATACTAAGACAATTTTATCAACATCAAACAGTGTGTCCACCTGTATGTGTGCTAGGTACATTCACACTCTTCAGAGGGGAAGACTAGGAAATTCTAAGGCTCTCATATTATATTCAATATGAGCATTGATGATAAGTTTTCCCAGCAAAAAAGTACTGTTCTCTTACGTGTCCTAAATAAATTGTCTCCTCCGAACGAAGAGCATTTTCACTATCATAATTGCATGGTCTGGTACAAGCTAAATAAATATTTTCTTTACTTTTTATTTATTGCTCTAAAATGACCAATAGTTACACTATAAAAAAGCAGTTAGGGTTTGGTTTCTTTATACTTAAATTTCTTGCCACATTTTTTTTTTGGGAGGGGGGTTAGCTTGCAAC
Source organism: Ptychodera flava (assembly GCA_001465055.1). Taxonomy (NCBI): domain Eukaryota; kingdom Metazoa; phylum Hemichordata; class Enteropneusta; family Ptychoderidae; genus Ptychodera; species Ptychodera flava. The sequence goes on from LD346202.1 coordinate 204,539, forward strand.
AGCCGAACACTCATGACCACGAGCAATCTAACTCTCAAGGCTTTAGCTATAACAAAGAGTAAAATTGTTTGAAAACATCAAAGCCCATCTACATTAAATGTTTCAAGGCCTTCCTAACATTAAATGTGAAGTTCAAAAACATACCGTATTCGATGAAGACCAAGACAATTTTGCTGAAAATTAGACGGGAACATTTCAAATCTTCAATGTCCTACAGTTCCGGAATTTTCACTATATGTCCGTATACGAAACAGGCGAAAGAGACTTCTAAGTTCTAATCGTCATGAAGTGGTGTCCTTCAGAGTCATCAGGGTTTATTTAAAGTTATTCCATAAGGCTTGAAAATTGTCCGAACGGCGAAATCCAGGTGGAAACCACACTGAACTCCGGACAACATCACTGATCACTTGCCGGACAGGCATGCATAGTAAGGAGTTTAACTTTTCACAAATTTTAGCGTACTTCATATCAATAATTTGAAAAGATCAATGTGAATGTGGATCCACAATTTTATGACATGACATGACCTGGAATATCTAATTCTGGGCTTGCCAATAGAGCTAGAGGTCTGAATTTCGGTATATAGGGATAACTCAGCAATGCAATATTTTTGACAAAATGTCATGTGACCTTGGTGACCTTTGACCTGAAATATACATATTTGTCCATCACTCAGTGACCATAAGTGCTACACCCTTCATGTATGGTATGATGGGACACCTTATGAAGCCAAATATTGTACCTCATTAATTATTTGCATATCTAATTTTGAGTAGGCCAATAGAGATAGAAGTCTGATTTTAGGTACATAGGGATAACTTAGCAATACAGTTTTTTTGACAAATGTCACATGACCTTGGTGACCTTTGACCTCAAATATACATATTTGTCCATTACTCAGTAACTACAAGTGCTACACCCTTCATGTATGGTATGATGGGACACCTTATGAAGCCACATATAGTACCTCATTAATTATTTGCATATCTAATTTTGAGTAGGCCAATAGAGATAGAAGTCTGATTTTTGGTACATAGGGATAACTTAGCAATACAGTTTTTTGACAAAATGTCACATGACCTTTGTGACCTTTGAGCTGAAATATACATACTTGTCCATTACTCAATAACCACAAGTGCTACACCCTTCATGTATGGTATGATGGGACATATCCTTCAGAGTCATCAGGGTTCATTTAAAGTTATTCCATATGGCTTGAATATTATTTGGATTGGCATATTTGTAGGCAGTGTTTATACATGGCGTTTTGTCAAAAAAACTGAACCAATATACTCAAGATGATGTTTGGCTGTTAGTTATTGCAGAATTTATGTGACACACACATTGTCAAGTTTGGGCGCATTTAGGGGTCAACCAGTTGAGAAAAGTCTGAAGGAGGTGTAGTTGGAGTGTGCTATGATTACTGAAAACAAATCCAGATTTGGTGGGTTTGTGGTGGGCCAACCAGTTCTGGAAATTTCAGAGTCAAAAGGAGGTGGTTTTGTGGTGTATTATTATGCCAGTGATAATTCTGAGTTCCCGTATTGGTGTATTTGGGGTGGGGTTTATTGTGATCTTATCTGGGCAGGTGTATTTGGAGTGGAGTTGACTACAACAGGTGTGTCTGTGGTGGGATTTCCTGGACACCACAAACACAGCAGTTTTCGATGTGGTGCCCTTGAAGTGTATGTGGAGTGTATAAAAGGCTATCAGGTGTGTTTGAGATGACTTTCAGGTGCACCCAGGGTGCACTGGAAGGCCGAATAATTTGGTAAGGGTCATCCTTGTGTAATTGGTTACGTTTGTAAGTTGTTCCAGATGTGGATGCACCAGCTGTTCTGGAAGAAAACAATGTTTACTTTTCCCTGTAGGGTTTCTGAGTTGATGATTGTATGTTGAAATTTCTCCATGTATCTGGTGTATGGGCAAAGTGTAAACATTGGTTGCATGTTATGTATTTCAGTCTATGTCAAATATTGTAAAATAAAGAACAGTTTACTGTCTGCTTGTGAAGGATAACATATTTGTCAATACATAAACTTCCTTGCAGATTGATTGTCTTAAAAATTATCACAGAAGTAGAAAAGGAAAAGAAACTAATCAAATTGCTGTAACATGTTCACCCTGAGTGCCTGTAGGCCTATACTTAACTATGTTATCATTATATTCAGCTGTTGTCCTTACCAAATTCTGGTACAACACAAACATACCCGAGGTATACTTTTTCAGACCAAGTAGGTACATGTTTGGTATACCAGAGGTATACCTTTGGTTTAAAAAAGAGCCTATGTCGGGTAGTCCAGATTTGGACACTTTTGCCAAAAATTGGTATACCTCAGATATATCTATTTTTGGCAAAAGTGTCCAAATCTGGACTACCTGAGGTAGGCTCTTTTTTAAACCACAGGTATACCTCAGGTATACCAAATAGGTACAACGTAGGTATACCTGCAATTGTCCAGATTTGGACACGTGCATCCCAAAATAGGTATACCAGAAATATACCTTACCAAAACAAATAGGCATAATTTAGGTATTATACCTTCAATGTACCTATTTTGTTTACATAGTTGTTCAGACGATCTGAACTATGTAAACAAAATAGGTAAATTTCAGGTATTTACCTAAATTATACCCATTTGTTTTTGTAAGGTTTACTTCTGGTATTACCTACTTTGGTATGCAAGTGTCCTGAGATGGATCGGATCTGACTCTTTACCAGAAAAACCAGACATGCTGAAAACCAAAGAAACAACATACTCAGGTGACAGCAAAAAATTATGCATTGTACCATAAGTTTCAACACGTTTTCTCTTCTCTTACAATAATAAATTCAGTTCAGATGATAAACACATAGAAGTTGTAAAAACATTTTTGCAGACAATTGGCCAATGCCAACGATAATGACATGATTGAGAATGAAAAGCTGACAAATTTAACAGATTGTTGACAGCACAAGATATGTTTATCCGACTAAGCTTTGAAATACCAGCATCACAAGAAACCATACTATTAGCAAATAAAGGTATTAAAAAAGACAACAGAGAAAAAAAGGTTAAATTCAATTTGTGGTATGATTTATTTTATATATGCCATGCTCATTCATGCAACTTAAGTGTCTTCAAAAGACATTCATTTGACATATGAAGTTTCATGTAACACTTATATTACTGTCAAAGGCTGTGATTTGGCTTTCTTGCTCTCTGTATTTCTTGTCCGTTTACATTACCAGCAATGAATTCTGCAAAATACAAATCATTGAGGATAGAGTGTAACATAGTCTTTCTTGTTTGACCAAAACCTGTGAACATCGTAATTTGATGAAAGAAATCTGTAATTATTAGAAAATGAGACAGAAGCAAGTTGAAAAATTGAAGCGGAGAAACCTAATGCATAAATAATTATGATCATTTATAGATAATGATTAAAATGGACAGCCAACAACTCGCAGTATGCTGTTTACAAGGAGCTAGAAACGGAGGAGCACCATGTTTACATACACAATGGCGACAATTTGTACAGCTGTTGTGAAACAAATGATTTCTGTATGAGTCCGTACTCAACAAAACGCATCTCTTGTTGAACATAGCAATACAAGGGCTACAGAACATAATAGCGATGTGTAAATAGACAGCACATTGACTTACATTCTGATCAGCTGGCAGGATAGACACTGGACGGTTCCCATTTGCAGTGAGGTCTCTCCGAGTCTCCATTGTGTGTCATATATGAGAAAATATAGTCGGGATTTTTATTGCTTTTGGCGTTTACAAATTTTGAAATCTGTCTGTCCCTGATACTGTATACAGGTTTTTGCAACACTGTGATATCATTTGGGTGGTAATTCCATAGAAAGATCACAAAATTGTCCATCAGATAACTCCCTGATCACAAATACACAGCCGACAACACTTAACTCTAAATTCGCGCTGATTGAGCCTCATGACATTCACGGAAGTGCTATCTATAAATCATTACGCGATCGATAAAATAATTTCAATTTTAAACGAATGGACTTGACTCAACATTTGCACAAATCTGTTATGTTTCATATTAAATATAGCAATCAATTTATTACGTGAATAAAAATGGTTGATTTGAATGATAGAAAGACTACGAAGAGAGTAAAATTCTTTCAGCGCGAAGAATCAATATCAATGCGTGAACTGAACTTGATGAACCCGTGACCTGAGAGTAAACATGATGGCTGCTCACAGCTGGGCCGGCAAAACAAAACGCGTTGGACATTGGCAAAATAGCATACTGGATTTTCGTTTAGCAGCTCGGGATGTAGTATCCTAAACCTCAAATGTGTGATCGGCAATAGCTCTGATGCTGAAAACATAAAAAGCCTTCGCCTTAATCCATGTCATCAGATGGCTAGATTTTGTTCGGGACATCGCTGCAGGGAGACAGCAGACTACCATGAGGGGCATCCTAAAATGACTGTACGGATCTTTTGCTCAGAGTTGTAATACGACCGCGGTCACATGCTGTGCTTGGAGGTAATGAGTCCTTGCTTGCATTGACATTAACTTGTCTGTTTCTTAAATGAAAAGTTCTCGTCTGTCGACATTTGTAAGGTACAAATTTGCAGTTTTGATTAAAACTCTACGACCTGTCCTTGCTGCTCATTTACAAAGAGGTGTACGTACAGATTTATTTTTAAACAACTTTTCGTTTGAAACTGCATTATAATTTTGGTGTGAAAATATTATGAGAAACTACAGGGTAGACTTGCAAGACAGACAAGTCCCTGTTTTAATAATTTATTTTCCGAAAAATTCTGCTGTTGATCAAACCATGATTTACCCAACCAAACTAAATGCAATACCCATTCACATGCAATACCGATCCTAAAATAGCAATGCTGCTGAGTTGTATCGATTTTTAGGAGCAGATTTGTGTGTACAATTTAATTAATAATAGGTTCATTGGGTTTTTTAAAAATAAATGAATAAAATTGAAAGATAAATTTTGCATTGCTTGAATATGACCGCTCACACACTGTACTGCCTGGTAATGAAATACAGTTACTTCATATTTGCAGCAATAATATAGGAATCAGTCAAACAGGCAGAGACATTTCAGGTATATATCACAAGAGTTTTCATCAACATGCACTGTACAAGCAGACTGGCATGGCAAAAAAAAGCTAAGTCATGGATTGGTATATTTCTGGTATACCAGTCTTCAACTTGACCATACATAGTAGAAGAGGTACATAATAGGTACTACCTGTTTCCTACCTAAAATGCACTGGTACATGTTAGGTATACCTGATTTATACCTGATTACTGAGGTACAGCTTTGGTACACTGTATCAAAAATCGACCTTGAAAATAGGTACTCATCTGGTATACCAGCAGTATACCAGAAGTGATTTGGTATACCTCTGGTATACCAAAGAGATACCTAAGCTATACCTTTTGTGGCGAGAATTTGGTAAGGGTTGTTATATGTTTATCACTTTCCATGGGCCATTAAGGCACACTTTGGGGCCAATGTCATCACTCTGTGCCAGTCTGTGTATGTCAGTCGGTCTGTATGTATGTCCATGTTTCATACAATTATTGGCTTGTTTTGATAACTATGTGGGAGCAAACAGTGATATTGTCACCATTTTTTCAAAAGCATACATACACATCAAATGATTACTAAGTAACACTGTGAAAGTTAGCCGGCCAAACGCCTGCTGATTTTTGTGAAATAATTCTGATGATTAAAAAAGTACAGCATTTAGAGGGATTGTGCTGATCGTGCATTTCCCTGGTCAGCAGGTGATCATATGACTAGTTCATGGCGAAAACATTCTGAAAATGTTATGGTTTGGACTATTCTAGTAATATTTGGCCAAAATAGTGTATAACAATTAGGTTAAAATACACTGAGTTATATATTCTCGTACATCTTACACTTTGGTATGTTTCCCAGTGTCCCTGAGTGTTTTGTAAATACCCGGTATGTTTATATTCCCATTTTTCAAACACACTAACATGATACAAAATTCAACTGTAGTAGGTTGCTTACTTCAGAATACATTTTCATTCCTTCAGAGACAATGGCAGACACACTCTCTGAAGCACTGCTTGTATCAACATCATGGAATACAGCATCAGATGACCTGACATCACAACCCACTAGAACACTGGTCAAAGATTTCTGTGAAAACACACTGAAGTCTGATCAAGTTTCTAAACTCTACTGTACTGTCCTTGATGTTGAAGTCAGTGAAGACCAGAAGAAAGATGCAGAGAGTTTTGGAGTTACTCTGATTCCAGCTACAAGAAGTAAATGGGCTGATCCTGAGGAAGACCCACCAGGAGTACACTGGCTGTTCTACCATAACACATACTACCAACAACTGAAGGACTTACAGAATGTTAAACACATAGTCAGCTTTTCTCCCAAGACAAAGAATGCAGCAGCTGCAATTCATAAAAGTCTTTTCCCTTTGGCTCAGCTCCATCAACTCTCTGTTCCAACTCCTCATGGTGTAGTGGTTGCTTTTGATGCCTGGAGTAAAGATGCCTGTGGTCTGACTGGATATCACAGAGCTATAATCCAGGATTTCATAGCTAGGAAGGCAGAATCAGGAGAATATCTCAAAGCATACTCCATTGTGCTTGATGTTGAACTCAGTGCAGATCAGATAGAAGATGCTAAGAATTGTGGTGTTACCTTAATAAAAGCTGAAAGACAGAAAGGAGTTGATGAGATGCCAAAACTAGAATGGTTGATGTACCATGAAAGTATCTTCCCTGACCTACAAAAGTTACAGAATATCAAGTATGTGGTTGGTTATGCTCCAAAGACAGGATGGGCGGCTGTAAACATACGAAGGAAACTATTCCCTGGTGCAAAACTGGTGTTGATCAACCATGTCTGTCAGGAACAAAACTGTCTCCTGGTGAAGGATGAATTTTCAGATGTGGAATGGTCGATGTTACAGATGGCAAGTCAAGCTGATATACTGTTTTCCATTGGTCCATGTATATATGATTACTTTCAATGTGCATACAGAGCTGAAATTGATGGTAGGAAACTGTCTGATATTCCACACAAAGAAATTCTTCCAAAACCTGGTCAAATATATCTTGATACTGAACTAAGGGACATCTACACTGACATTGGTACACACATAGTTACATATGGTCAGCTGAACACAGAGGAAGCCTTGAAAAGATGTGACTCAATAGCAGCTTCCGTTGGATCTGCAGCAAACAAGCGTGCAGACGTTTATCAAAGGTCACTTGAATGGAAGATACAAGGTGTTTCTGAACAGGCATACAAATCAACAAAGGACTTCCTAGTTGGAAAACTTCAAAGTAGCCATGTCATACTAAAGCCCTGTAAACATAATTCAGCAGGAACATTGTTACAATCTCTCCAACAATCTGACCTTTGCCTTCCTCCATCATGCTACACTGACTACAGTTTTGAAGGCTTGGAAGCAATGGCAGCTGGTCTACCAACAACCGTCCAGGATGATTCACACATTGCTGCTATGATTGAAAAACACTTTGAAGATCACAAGGATTACTGTGTTGTCAGGAGTAACAAGAAAAAGCTTACTTCCAAGATAATGGAAAACCTGACCAAAAACAATGTAGCTATCCGGCAAGCAAAATTGTTTAAAGAAGAGTTAGCTGATAGTGAGGCTGTGACAGAAAGCTTAGCTAAGTTTGCTTCATCATTGACTGACGAAGGCGGTAGGTAATTCCATTGGTTGTTTTCACAGTACTAAGGGAGCCTTGTTTTGTGGAGGAAGGTCACATTTTACAAACTTAGCCTGGGGGAGGGGTCATATTTTTAAAGATAATGATGAATGGAAAGTCTGGATGAGTTGTTCAAGGGACTGGTCATAAGTTACATGTGGGGGACGATGTTTTTTTGTTTTTTTGTTTGTTTTTTTTGGAGGGTAGGATGTTTTGTGCAAGCAGATTGGAAGGGTCATAAGATTTCGCACTTGTCTATGGGAGGGTCACCGTTGTTTGCAAAACTATTTTTGGCCAATATGTGGCTGATATAGTGCCTTCATCAAAAAATATAAAATCATAATCTATAGGGCAAACTATTAACAATGTTTCCCTACAAAACAAGCTATATCTGTACTTTTATATACCAGTTATGTTTTGTTATTCTTGTTAATGTACTTTACTTGAAGTGGGCCGTAAAATCTGCATTTGCGTCTGGCTAAAATCCTTTTGGTATAATGAAATGCTAATTATGTAGCTCATTAACTCATCTTATATCTGCAGAGTCAACATCGTTGACAAGCAGAATACTTGGCATATTGGCGTGCTATAGGGAGCTGGACAGGAAACAGCATTTGATGAACAGAACAAGAAAAGTTACAGCCAATCTCTCTTCTAGCTTTATTAGGAAGCGCCTGTTAGGAGGTTTGCAAAATTTATTGAAAAAGCATTTATAGACAAAAAGAAGTTTTGTATATGTAATGCCCATACGTTCATCTCGTGCTCACTTTCACTCATTTGTTTATTTTCTATGCGTCTTTGAAACCTTCAACTGTTTGTACTGTATAAAGTTAATTGAATGGTGACTTATAAGCTCATTGGGCTAGGCACCTCATATAGTTGCAAGTCACAGTAATAAACAATTATTACTACTATCACGACCATAACAAAGTCCGCAGTTTTATCAATATTTTAAGAAACATTTCAAATCTTCAAAATTTTAGAAAGGGGCTCCAGGGGGAGGATCATATTTATAATGGGGTATCGGGGGGAGGGGGTCACATTTCACATGATGGACCACCCTCAATCTCCTCCGGCCTGCCCCCTCATGATAACTGAAGGCAAAATGCTATGACAGATGGTGGTGAAATTAGCAATTTTCTTGAAATACATTCATTAAAACTAATAACTAAGTCAAGGGGAAAGTTACAAAACAGTGCAAAGATATAGTACTTAGCTTAGCTGAGATGGTACAAAACTCCTAATTAAACGTCTGCAGGAAGTTGAGTCCAGACAGACACTGATGAAGTAGAGAGTAAGTCGTGCTGTTGCCATAGGCTTGATGTAGGTCTGAACAGTGCAGAGTTCATAACAGAGCAAAATCCATCATAACAGTGTTGAAGTGAACACTGATAGGAAAATTCTAAATAGTCTAGTGAAAATCAGTACCACCACATACTAAAATTGAAAAGAAGCTATCTAGAGACAAGTAGAAATGTTGGAGTTTGCATTTCAGCATCTGTAACCGACTAAAGTATGGTATTAACAAGAGAGTCAGTCCAACTACGACTATTGAAGCCTTTGGTGGAAAATGGGAGCGCACAATCATAGCATAAATTCGGTAGAAGAAAACAAGTGTGCTCGACCAGTGTTTCCGTCTTCAAGGAAGATTACTTTATTTAAGCAGTACACAGACTACCTTCTTCAGGGTTACAGTAATGGGTAATTCTTTAATTGCTTTGTTAATTTCCTTATCATTATCATTAACATTAACCGCAAAGAGGGCTAATTTCTTCCCGTGTTGTATTGTTTGCTATGGAACTACCGTATTACATTTTGCCATTAACTTAGAGGTTCAATAGCCCTGCAGATCTATTATAGTCTCAGGATTCAGGTCGTGTTCAGTTTACTATAGAACACTGGTGCATGTTGACACACAACAACGTCAACAAGGATAGTTTTCTTTTAAAATTTCTGAAATACTCTTACATTTTGTTGGCATGTAATCCTTTTTAAACTTTGAGAGTACTTTCTTCTCAATTTTACCTTGGATTTTAAAGTATGATTTTTCCAGTTCTGTTTTACATCATGGATATTTTATCTAATTTCTTTCGACACGTATTTTATCCAACATTCCTTATCTAGGTTGTATTTTCATATTTTTTGGTCCATTAGTGTATAATCCCTGAAGAAGGTAGTCTGTGTACTGCCGAAACTTTGGTTTAAATAAAGTAATCTTCCTCGAAGATGGAAACACTGATCGAGCACACTTGTTTTCTTCTACCTAACTTAAGTACTATTTACATTTGAATTACAGCACTAATAGCATTTTAAAAATGCCCAAGGTTGTAAATAAATCACCTACTTTACATTTCCCCACTCTCCCACCTTTTCTTTCTGTCAAGCCTTCTCTGGCTGATTTTTTTTATTGACATTTGCTAATGTATGTAGGATCTACTTGTCCCATTGCTGCAAAAGTTGATATGCATGTTTCTAAAGTTTACCTCCAGTACCAATGTTGTAGACCTTATTTGCTGTTGTTATTCTTGCTTTTCTGGTTGTACTGTGTAGAAATCATTGTCATAATATCAATGTAGAATTTTGCTTCACGGAACAGATAGAAATAACATTCATCGTTGACCTTTGGTACCAATACTACTAGTATGTACCAATTACTATCAAATGTGAGCAACACCGTATCATTAGCGGTATTTTTAAGTGCTGCAATGCCTTTTTGCAATGGAATATTTCGTTAATGATTGTCTTTGTGTACTGATATGACAGAATTATAGGTAACCTGTTTGATGTGAAGTATATTGCTGATATTAATGGCATCTATTCCTTTGTTTGTAAATGTTCATCAAGTCAGAGGTTCAGCAAGAACCGACTTTTACAGTCTGTATAGTGCAATATCAGCAATAATGTTTTTTCGGAACTTTCAAAGACAATGCGTAAGCATGCAACCTTCACAAGTCCTTGATGGAAAGAGCAAATAACGAAGTATGAATAAGAGACCTAATGGCTTCTGTAATAAAAGAAGTGCTTCATGAAATTTGTCATGGTAGTTGAAGGTAGATGTATTCAATTTAGGCCGATGGTATAGCCTACATGTATGTCCATGACTACGTCTTCTACGGACAGAAGACTCAAAATCACAGTCACTTCTGAACAGCCAGGACTTGAGAGATTGCTTATATCTTTGATATTGTCATTACAGCCATAAGGCATTGCAGTACCTAACTGTAAATCCAGTGGTGTTCTCTCTGTCTTCGAAAGGGTGAACTAAGTGTGGGACTGCTGGAGGGGTGGTATTTTTTTCAAGTACACTCATAGACAAAGTTGAGCGATTGTCATGGTTAAAATGCTTATAAAGTTGCACGTCCAAAGATCCATTCACTCCACTGTGATGTCTGTTCAAGTGAGCCCACACAAAAAACACTCAATTCCACAGATTAAATGTTTGGTAGTGCAATTTAGAGACGAAGTTCATTTTGTTTCAAGAATGGAAGAAATTTTTGTGTGTGTGTGTGTTTTCTATAAATTTTACAAAGGTTTAGTAAACATTGACAAAAATGCTGCCATCATGTAGGAACAAACCAAAGTTGTCATATCGATTTCCTACACCACCCCTATCAGGGGTCGCGTTAACACGGTATTCCGCGTCCGGGACGCAAACTTTTTGGCTGGGTCGCGGGTTCCCTTTGATGTCCGAGTTGGGGGGACGCCTGACTCTCACTGCAATGATCAATTTGTGGTCTCCGTTTTTTCTCTATTGAAAATCGCTCATGCTGCTCGATTATCCGTAAGATTGACACTTTTGAACAAAAACAAAGTGTGAAACAATCACTTGCCGAAAGCTAATAGGAGTTTTGCCGACAAAAAGAAACGGCAAGCCTTGTCAACAAGTCACTTGTGAACAACCTGCCGTTAATTAGATGATAATGTATGCATTGAGTTGAAAGGTCGGCGGATTGACTAAAGATGGCAGCGGTGCCCAGAAACGAAGCGAGCGCATTCTCGCTTTTGATTTTGCTTTTAACGCTAGTCTGTCTTCATTGGTGTAATCCATTCACCCGCATTCGCTTGAAAATCTTTGATATATCCGACTCCTAGCTTGACTGTGTATAAATATGGGGATAAAACTCTGGAACAATCAGAACACTCTGACTCTCATACAGCCATGCATCGCTTCCTCACTGTGGTACCCCATAAGTCTACTGACGAGGCAGCGTCCATTCCTCCGTCTTCCACGCCAGTCAGTAGCATTGGTGACGTCGGTAAGAATGGTAAAAGAGTGTTTTCGTGTGTTGATCAAGATAGTTCAACACTAACTAAACCTGCAGCAAAGAAAGTCAATTGCCACGAGAACTTTCTTCCCCAGTGGTTGTCAGTATTTCCGTGGCTAGAGTATACCAATGGTGTGATGTTTTGCAAGTGGTGCAAAACGGAAAAGAAGAAGAACAAATTCACCGTCGATGGCAGTAAGAACTTCCAGAAATCTGATCTCAGTCGTCATCAAAGCCACCAAGACCATTCTGATGTTTTACTGGCTAGAGCAGGTGGGGAGGTAAGCATGGCGTTTCTTTTTTTGCATTAAGTTTTCCTCTATGCCACACTACTGTAGCTAAACCTGCAACCTTTGTCCGTAACTCCTCGATCGGAAAATTTTAATCTGTTACATTTCTTTACTCGATATGAAATCGATGATTAAGTTGGGCACTTACAAGCTACCAAAACAAAATACTATAATCAAAATGTCAACGAATGAGAATTGAAAGTAACAGAATGCCAGAAAAATAAGCATATTTATTTATTATTTATTTATTTTCCTTCTCTCTCTTTTTTTGTTTTCTAGGCCTTCCAGCAAGCAACTGCTGCAGCCACTGAGAAGCAATCTGACAGCCTGCAAACCCAGATGAAGTGTGTTTACTGGTTAGCAAAGGAAGAACTGCCTGCATCAAATAATCGCAATCATACCAATCCATAATCCAATAACACTAGGTCAAAATTTGTAAGACAATAGTTGTAAACATAGACACAAAACAGCACAGAACAGACAGTAAATAGACGGTATACAAACAAAGTCAAATTCATGAAAGAAAGATATATGGACCTCTTACCAAAAGACCAAGAAGTGATGTCAGGTGTTTCCAAAATAGTAGGCGCATCCTGCCCCACATGTGGCACCCGCCATATATCAATCTGTAAGTCAGATAGGTAGTGGTCACTAACTAAGACCCTATGTCACCGATGCCATCAGTGATCATTTGTCGAAGAGAGATATTGTATTTATCTACCAGCTTGCGATACCTGCCAAAAAAGCGTTTGAATGTAGAGACAAGTCTTGCTCTGGTGTAACCTTGATTTAACAGTTTGTAAGAGAGATGGCCATATCTTTCTACAAAATCACCATTTGAACTGCATGCTCTTGCATATCGAATAATCTGGGAAATGTATACCCCATAAGCAGGTGAGAGTGGAATATTACTGATGAGGTGTGGAAAATTGATTATACTAAAGTTGAAATCATCTCTCTTGTCATATAGCCTAGTAGAAAGGTGACCATTAGAGTCAAATTCAAGTAAAATGTCCAGATATAAAGCAGAAGAGGCTGTTTCTGTAGTTTCTGTAATCTCCAATTCTGGAGGATAAATCATAGCGAGATATTTACTGAATTCAGAGTTATTCAATGAAATAACATCGTCTATGTATCTAAATGTAAGGTTGAAAGTACGAGCTGCAGAGACCTTTTTCTGCTTGATAAGGTTCTGGATAAATTCTGCCTCGTATGAGAACAGAAATAAGTCGGCAAGTAAGGGAGCACAGTTAGTGCCCATGGGAATTCCAATACACTGTTGGAAAATGGGTCCTCCAAATTCAACAAATATGTTGTCAATGAGGAAATCAAGCATACTTATAATGTCTTTCTCGGTATAAAACACTTTAGCGTTAGTAATATTTTTAACAAAATATGTAGAATTATATCCTAATACCACATATTTGTAATTGCGTGAACCATTTTTGTAGAAAAATGCTTGGTTGATGATGTCTTTCAAGCGTTCTTTCAATTTATCATGTGGTATTGTGGTATACAATGTGGAAAAATCGAAAGTTTTAATAGATGTTATTTTTGAAACAGATCTTGATTTCAAATTTTCCAAGAGTTGCTTCGAATTTTTTAATATCCACATTTGATTTATACCACTCCGAGAAAAGAAAACATCACAGTATGCTTGAAGTCCCCATTTAACAGTACAAAGAACAGAAGTCAGTATCTTCGATAACTCTGTTGTTGAACATTTTGAAGATCCTGCGATAAACCTAGTTTGTAAGGTGTTTTGTTGAGCTTTGGTATCCAGTATAAGCTAGGCAACTTATTATGGTCATCCTTTGTTGTAATATTAAAATTATCCATGAATGACTTATGGTTTGACAAAATTTCAGATTTGTTGAACATTGATTGTCTGTAAGTGGAGTTGGTGGAGGTCTTAGTCACACCAAGTTCGTCTATAAGACATTCAAAATAATACTTCTTACGGACAAATACAATGTTATTGGCAGCTTTATCAGCAGGGACGACAACATATTTGTCATGGATATCAATCAAACACTTAACAGCATCAGGATCTTTAAATACAGTATAGGGTCTTCTGTAAACATGTGATCTTAGTCGACCAATACGGCCACGCACTATTTTCCTCACAGATTTGACCCATTCTGACAGTGTGTCCAGCTCTACATCCTCCCTTTTAGCCCATTCCCTGGCATATTCTTCAACAGAGTCCATAATGATCTTAAAATTATGGTTCCAGTTGATCCTGCGAGGTTCTCTGAACTTGGGTCCACAAGATAACATCTTACGAAGATGGTGATGTTCAACCAAGTTCAGATCACCAGTGATGACATGGCCAACTGGAGTATATTTGAAGGGAGATGTAGAGCAGTCACAGGATGCTGGTGTTTGAAGGAATTCATCAATTTTTAAGTGCCGCAATGGCTTATTGTAATTGAATATTTTATTGGAGATTGTCTTGGAGTATTGATATGACAGAATAGGTACAAACTGGTTCTTAAAGTATACAGGTATAGTTGATCTAACCTTTTTGTTGTGAAGTATATTGCTGATAATAATGGCATCAATTCCTTTGTTAGTAAATGGAAGATGTATGAAATGACGATGATCATCAGTCATAGTTTCAGCACGAACAGGCTTGTATAGTCTGTATAGTGCAATGTCAGCAATAATACTGACCAGTCTGTACGGTTGTTTGTTCGGATCTGTCAAAGACAATCCAAATGCATAGACATGCGACCTTCTCAAGTCCTTGATGGAAAGAGCAAATAATGAAGTACGAAAGGCTTCTACAATAAAAGAAGCAGTTCATGAAATTTGTCATGGCAATTGGAGGTAGCTGATGTATCCAATTTAGGCCGATGGTAACGCCTATGTCCATGACTACGTCTTCTACAGACAGAAGTCTCAAATAGGCCCATCACATTCACTTCTGAACAACCAGGACTTGAGAAATTGCCTATACCTTTGATGTTGTCATTACAACCATAAGGCATTGTGGTACCTAACTGTCTAATCCAGTGGTATTCTCTCTGTCTACGGAATGGTGAACTAAGTGTGGGGCTGTTGGTTGGATGGTATATTTTTTCAAGAATATGGACACGCATGGACAAAGTGGAGTGATAATCCTGGTTAAAATGCTTATAAAGTTGCACATCCAAAGATTGATTCACTCCACTGCGATGTCCGTTCATTCTAGATCGTAGGCTGTTTCCTGTTTCACCAACATAAATGAGCCCACACAATGAACACTTAATTCCATAGATTACGTTTTGGGTTGTGCAATTCAGAGGTTCCAGACATTTGGTAGAATAGGTCTTCCCTGTCAAACTACTACTGAACTGTTCTGTAGTGATGAGCATACTACAAGTTTTGCAGGTTTTAATACCACACTTTGTGATAGAACCTGTATAATCACAAGCTGGAGATGACTTTAAATAGTCCGTCAGTAGCAATTTGCATGGTTTAATTGTCTGGTAGCTTTCTCCATTTCTGTGATAAAAATTGTCCTCTGATTGTACGTATGATGTCTTAGTAACATCCCGAAGGATAATCCGAGGGACACACGGTTTTTGAGCTACTGTGTCCCGTGTAGCTGGTCGGGACCTTGTTAACCAGGGCGACGTCCCAGCCGGTATGAATATATCTCTTCTACAGTCCTTCATTATCATGTACAAGTACCAGGTGGATGATGCCCTCGGGGACAATATGTCCACCAGCAGGAGCATCAACCTGGTCGTAGAAAAATAATCGCAATCATACCAATCCATAATCCAATAACACTAGGTCAAAATTTGTAAGACAATAGTTCAATGCTTCGTGCTTTTCCGATTACTATATGTGTGTGTACTGTGTCTGTGTGTGTACTGTGTCTGTGTGTCGTCTGCTCCACGCACACCGTGTTGTTCGGTCGCGCACAGAATTGCAACATCTAAGTTGGTTGCTGTGACCAACTCTTTATGGGTTGGAAGCAGTGGCCGACTGGTTTTGTGTGAGGCCTATCAGCTAGGCGATGTTGCCGTCAGTGTGTGGGGGTTCGAATCCCGTTTAGGTTATAGTAAAATATTTATATTGTAAACATAGACGCAAAACAGCACAGAACAGACTGTAAATAGACGGTACACAAACAAAGTCAAATTCATGAAAGAAAGATATATGGACCTATGGAAAGTTTGAAAAATGTAACAACTTAGCCGGCTACTGAACCACTCTTTTTTAGAGTGGGGATTTAGCCATGCGGTTCTCTCTGTGGCCTCTCCGCTAGGCGACTGATGCCGTATGTTGTGGGTTCGAACCCGATTGAAAACTAGCCGTATTTGAGTCGTTGGTTGGGTTTTTGAAGTGACTGGTTGTCCAAGCCTCACTGCTGTGCCAAGTGACAAGCTGTACAGTCATCACAGTTCTGTTGAAGACACGGAAGAAGCCATTGCTGAGGTGATTGACTCTGAGATAGATAGAGACATTCAGAATAGTGGTGTTTATGGCATTATGGTAGATGAAAGTGTAGATACAGCTGTCCATAATGTTATGTCCATTGTAATTAGAATAGTGGTAGGAGGTGAAGCGAAGAACTTTTTTCTTGGAAATGTTGAGGTGCAGGATGGAAAGGCAGAAACTATTACAAATGCTGTATGTGATTTTTTGACTGCTAGGAACATTCCTTTAGAGCACTTTGTAGGTTTTGGTTGTGATGGTGCTGCAGTCATGACTGGCAGACTAAATGGGGTTGCAGCTCGTCTTAGAAGAGATGTAAACTCTTCATTTGTCTCTGTTCATTGTGCTGCACATCGTCTCAGTCTCGTGTCTTCCCAGGCTGCAAAGAGTATTGAGTCATTGAAGAAGTACCAGCAGGTTTTGAACAATTTGTACATGTTTTCAATTCATTACCAGTGCGTTAAAACAAACTTAGAGAGATACAATCTGTATTAGATGAGGTGCAGGTTGTTTTGCAACTGCCCACACCAGTCCGTTGGCTTTCTGTATCCCATGAAGTTCAGGCTGTGCATAGGTGCTGGGATAGTTTGGTTACCACCTTGGAAACCATTTATTCTGAGTGTAACAATTCTGTCGCTAAGGGTTTGTTGTCAGAGATAACCAGTTACAGTTTTGTATCCATAACTGCATTACTCATGGATATTTTACCTGTAGTGTCAAATCTTTCCAAAGTTTTTCAGAGAGAGCATGTAGACTTGTCAGTTATCAAGCCCAAGTTACAGATAGCTATTTCACTTCTTCAGGATATGTCAAAGACACCAGCTTTGATGAGACATCTTTCACAGTTCAAGCTTGAGTGTAATGTCTTGATTTGATTTTTGATTTGATTTATTTAGCACTTAAAAAATAACCATACTGTACAAACAAGATAAAAGACAAAGACAAGTGCTGGGATAACACAGAAAAGTTAAAAACTTATTTCCACTGTGGTCCCACGAAAAATAAAATCACAAGCAAATCGGCACGACAACAATTAATAAAAAACAAAATCATTTTGCTCACATTGATTTATTGCTTTATAAAAATACTCCTTTAACTTTCTTTTAAACTGAGAATTTGAAGCATTACTCTGTGTATTTCTTGGAACTTTGTTCCATTCAACACTAGCTGTATATACAAAACTATTCTGATAAAACCGAGCCCCACCTTGAATAAAAATAGAATAGGGTCCGGATCTCGTTCTATGGACATGACTGTTAAAAACAAAATTATCAGACAAGTATTTCGGTGCTAATCCTAATGTAACTCTATGAACATGATTGAGTTTTATATATGCGACTCTGTGGCTAACAGGTAGCCATCCCATTTGTTTGAAGTGAACCGATTCAAGGTGTGCTCTTGCTGACATACCAAGGACAAATCGTATAACTTTATTTTGGGAAGTTTGAAGTTTTTGTTTGCTTTTTAGAGTCAAGGCACTATACCAGTAAGAGTTTGCATAATCAAAATGGCATTGTATCAAACAGTTAGCCAACAGTTTTCTCATATGAAAATCTAAAAACTTATTACGATATAAAAATTTGAGACGAGAGCATGTCTTTTTAATAACCTTAGATGCTACTGTTTCACCAGACAAGGATTGATCCAAGTCAGTAGTAAGATATTGCACACACTGTTTTGCAGCGATGTTGACATCCCCACACAGAATCTGCATTTCCTAACACTGTTTTAATTTTTGACTAGAACCAAAGAGAGTAGATTCTGTTTTACCGACATGAAGAGACAATTTATTATCAATTAGCCATTCATTGAGATCAATTCCTTACTAAGTTTTGTTTGAATATGTTCAACATCTCTGCCAGACACAAGAAGAGCTGAATTATCAGCATATAAGAGCAGTTTGCATGACACTGCGGATTGCATATCGTTTACATATATTGAAAAAAGTAAAGGTCCCAGTATAGAGCCTTGCGGTACTCCACAATCAACTGAGTTATTATTAGAAAGAGTACCGTTCACGTTTATGGCCTGAGTTCTACCAGACAGATATGACTTGAACCACCGTACTGACTCTTTTTTCATGCCACATGCATCAAGCTTTTCCAACAGTAATGCATGGTCAACCGTATCAAAGGCTTTCTGAAGATCTATCAAAACCATGCCTGTTAGCTGCCCTTTATCCATATTTGACCTAATATAGTCAGTAAGGTGGATCAGTCAGGTGTCCGTAGAAAACCCAGGCCGAAAACCAGATTGAAATTCATTCAAAATGTCAAATTTCTGAAGATATTGTTCAAATTGATTGTAAACTACTCTTTCTAAAACTTTGGAGATCACACTCAAAATGGAGACTGGATGATAATTTCCTTCAAGGGTCTTATCTCCTTTTTTTGTAAAGAGGTATCACTCTAGCACTTTTCGAAAGGCAGAGAGTTGAGGTCTGCTGGTAGAAATGTTGATATTGACAAGTTGTGTAATACTTACATTGAAAGCCTTGTTTGTAATTTGTCTGATAGATTTCCTCAAAATGACATGGATATTTTGCAGTGTTTTGATGCAGTCTTTAACCCCATATGTGTACCTTTGGAAACCAGTCAGCTGTGCACTTATGCTGACAAAGAGTTTGAGAAGATTGTCACTCATTTCAGTAGCACGGTAGACAAAGATAGGGCAGCTGATTGTTTCATTGAGTACAAGTATTTGTTGCGCTGTCATAGAAGCTTGTCATTTCAGCAGTTTTGTAGATTGCTACTTTGTCAGTACCAGGATGATTTTCCCTACTTTTGTAAGTTAGCATCAAGAGCTTTGGTTACACCACTGTCCAGTGTACCTTGTGAGCGGGCCTTTTTATGCCAGAACAGAATCAAAACTAAGTTAAGAAATCGCTCAACACCAGCCCATTTATCAACGTTGATGGAAATTTCACTAGAGGGTAAAGAGAGATCTGAGTTCAATTTTCTTCAAGCTGTGTCAAACTTTAATGAACAGAAAGCTAGGAGGAAGTTTGCTTTGTAAAACTGAAATAGAAAATAAAAAAATGAATGTGGAAATACACTTACATTGTATAACTGATTTTGCTTATGAGTGCTCAGGTATGTGCATGTGTATGTAAATTTGAAAAAAGGGGACCCACAAAAATATTTTGGGACCCCTTATTTTCACAAGGAAAGGGGTCCCAGGGACCCCAACATTCTGAGAAGTAGCGCAACCCCTGCCTATTATTAAATGGTTTACTCCAAACTAGATTCAATTTGAATTTATTTGAAAATACTTCTTTCCTCGAGTCAACTCCACTCTTAATTAAATGGTTCATGCCAAAGTAGATGATGTGAAAGGTTATGAAATATGTTTGTCCTTCATACAAAATCTTATTATCCACCTAAAATAATGTTATCACTCATCAATGATACTAGTTTTTTACCAAAAATAACCATAGTAAATACTCAGTTTGGCTGAAAGAAAGCTGTACAGTTTACTTCTGGTCACCAGTCTATATTTCAGGTATACAGAAGTTGTCAGTATATAGAAAATCACGCAAAGTTCTGAATTACCTACAATAACAACCAACAGGCCCCTATGGTGGATCAAAGATGCTGAAATAATATATGAATGTATCAGGTAATAAACATATATGTGTATGTACCAAATGAATATGAAGGCGATAAATCAATAATTTTGCAAATGCATATCCTCATAATGATGGTGTTCACTTTATTTCAAAAATGGCAGAAATGTTTTTCTTCGCCTTCTGTTTTCCAGAAAAAGTTAAGTATACATTGAAAAAAATGTCGCTATAGTTTGGGAGCAAACCAAAGTTACACTATCTTTTTCATCCATCATCCTCATTAAATATTTTACTCCGAACTATATGCTATGTAATTGGATTTGAAAAATTACTCTTTCCTTGAATCAACCCCACCCTCAATAAAATTGTTTACGCCAAAGTAGGTTCATTGTAAAAAGATAGGAAATGTTTGTTCTTCATACACAATCTTATTGTATTGAAAATATCAACCTTATCATTGATACTAATTTTTACCATAAATAATCGTAGTATACTTAGTACAGCCTTCCTGCCATAAGTCTATATTTTGGGTATTCTACATCGGTTTCCCTGTGTAATGCCATGTGAATGCCAAAAAGGTTAAAAAACAATGAATTAGTCCAAAATACAAACATTGATATAACGTTAGCCTAATGATCTACGAGAATGGGACTTTTAGCAAAACAGTGGCTGACTATGCACCATCAGATCCTTCGTTTACAAAAACTCATGTACGAAGCGAGCCAAGGCAACTGGGGCATTTCACCAAACTGCATGGGAGCCTAAACTAAACCTAACGCCTATAGTTCCGGTACTCTGTACTTGACACATCGCAAAGAAAATATTGTGGGCAATATTTATTTGAACCTTCATACCAGTTTATTCATTATCAGACTGCATTTCTTACATTAATAAAGGTAGCTTCCCCTTTGTTACGACTTATTTTCACATGTAAATTTTGCCGTCATGTCAATTGTGTATTTTACCAAAGTATGAAATCACCTGAAAGCTATTTGTATGATTTTTTTTCGTTTGATCAAGAAAATGAATGGGCGATATAATTTTATGAAGATAGTGTAAACGTGTAAATAAATTTGGTAAACTGATGTAAAAAGTTTCAATCAGAGTGGGAGAAGGCTATTGTACGGGTGTCAATGAGTAATTGCACTTCAGAATACTGGCTACAAAAACATGTCTCGGATTTTTTGAAAAATGCCTTTTTTTCAAAGTGGTGAATCAAAGTTTGTCAACTGATTGTTCTCACAATGTCTTCTAATAAAGCAGAGATTACTTTACTCCAAATATCTCAATTAAAAAAACCCTGAGACATCCTATTTTACAGATATCTGGTGAACTTTCGTTTGCACATTCTCAAATTATACTCTTATGAGCATGCTGCAAATTGTGACAAAATGTCAATTGAGAAAAATGCGATTTTGTAAATTGGTTTGGTTGTTTCCGTGAAATGGCCATAAATAATTTACTTGACAGATAAAACATCAAAACAAGATAATGTTATGTAGGTCATTTTCCCCCACACTCATCATGACCTGAGTTCAAGTAGTCCAGAACATTCTCAAGGTCACTGCCCTTAATGACCTCACAACCTTGAATTTAATTAGTCATGTTCAGAATGTTCTGGAAATTTAATTAGTTGTGTAAGAGAGATAATTTTAGAACAGTAATTAGCATGTCAATAAAAGTTCTAGATTGTTCTTATATGCCTTTATGTAAGCACATGGGTATAAAAAGGGACGTACACAGCTTCCAGTGAGACTTTTGGGATCGTGTCTCTTGTGTGTTACTACAAGTGTTTGGAAACTCCAGCAATAGTCATTCTCAAGACTTTTCAAGACCTTCACTGCTAACGCTGGATTTATACTGTGTACTTTGTGCAACTTCAAGCCTGTAAGCCAAAGGACTGTTCATTCATCCGACAGACTGTTAAAACTCTGAGACTGGAGCTTTGCCGTCCCAGCTGAGATAAGTAGTCTGTGCACTTTTAAAGCTTGTATTTTATCCCTGACTTAGCAATTAGTTTTATTTTTGTAATAGATTTTGTTTAAACGGAAACTGCTGAGTTCACCCTTTTGTTTTTTTTCTGTGCACGTAACAAAATTGGGGGCTCGTCCGGGAGACAAATATTTTGAGCCATTTGACAACATTTTGCCTGCCTTTTTCAAAACTACTGTATACTGTGAACTCAGCGAAATTCAATCATGGCGGAATTCAAGCCAGACGAATTTATGGATGACCTTGATCAGGACGCATTTGAATCCCTCAAAAAGGACAACCTCATCGCACTGGCCGATTTCCTTAAAGTAGAAGTTAAAAGATCTATGCGCAAGAAGGAAATGCTGTACAATATTGTCAAATATTTAGTTAGAGTAGGCAAAGTTGAGGAATCCATCTTGCAAGATTACGAGCCCGATTCTGCCTTTGAACTAAGAAAATTAGAAATACAGGTAGATTTGGAGCTTAAAAAATTGGCATTAGAAAAAGAAAAAGAATTACAAATGAAAGAAAAATAATTACAAATGGAAAAAGAGAGACAGGCATTAGAAAAAGAAAAAAAAATACAAATGCAGTTAGAAATGGAAGAAAGACAGAGAGAGAAAGATAGGCAGGAAAGATTAGAAATGGAAGAAAGACAGAGAGAGAAAGATAGGCAGGAAAGATTAGAAATGGAAAAAAGACAGAGAGAAAGAAAGGGAGGAAAAAGAAAAGGAAAGGGAATGAGCAGAACACCGACTGCAGTTAGAAATGAGACGTTTAGAGCTTGGAAAGTCAGGAAAATTCTTCCCTTCAGACGGTTTTGACATCACTAAGCATTTCAGGTTAGTTCCCCCTTTCCAAGAAAAGGATGTTGATAAATATTTCCTTCATTTTGAGAAAATTGCTCAGAGTCTGAATTGGCCTAAGGTGTCCTGGTCTATGCTTTTGCAGAGTGCTTTGGTGGGTAAAGCCAGAGAAATTTACATTCAGTTGTCAGTAGAGCAGGCTTCAAATTATGATTCTGTGAAGGAATTAATTCTCAAGAGTAGTAATAAATAGTTCCTATTTGTGACAAATTTTTTACATAACTACATGGAGGAGAGGAAATTCCCCTCCCTGTAGCCCAAATCAATAAACAGAACATGTTGCTACATGTCAGTGTGGTAGCCATAGCAACCACCACTGATGCGGGTAGTGATCTAAAAATAATTCGGTGGCATTTAGAAACTCGTTCTGTAAGGGCTATTTATAAACACACAACATGTATAGAGATGTACGTCAGGGGAATTCCGTGGGAAATTCCGTGTATGTCATCACCATCAAACTAGTCTATATAAAGGGGCTTTTACCCTGTGTTGTCAGTCAGTTGACAGAAGCACACACTAACGTAAGTAGCTACCTCTTCAGAACCGGAGTCTAGCTGATGTGATTTTTTCTCCTACGTCATGACTGAGGTCGCAGTTTCCCTTCGGAACGCTACAGAATCCCTATCGGTACGGTTCCGGTAGGTTTTTTCTGAACTCGAGTCAATTTACATTTCAATTAAAATAGTATAGAATCTAATCTACTATTCTTAACTTTGACCATTGTATCACTGATATCATAAACATGAGCAAATATATTATCATCGCGAGCTTCAATTTTATTATCATCTCGAGTGTCGACACCCTTAACTGACGTATCTTTTTTCAGGATTTCAAGTTGTATACCATCTTTTGTATTCATTACTTTTAAACCATTTCCATGAAATTCAATATCTTTAAAACTACGCAGATCAATAAACAGACATAATTTGTTCTTCAAATAATCGACTTCATCTATATCAATTTCACACCAATCTTTATCTTCAGCAAAATACTGTCGTGTTTCTGTCCAAAATTGTTTTGGTAACATCTTCTGAGCAAATATTTTATTTGCAATGCCCTCAATCATTACAGACACAGATTCAATGGATGGGTTAAAGAAAAGTTCACTATTAAGTTCTGACTGATTCTGATTTTTAGTGAAGAGTATAACGATACCTCTCATGGCATGTCGTGGTACATTTATATTTTCATTGATAATCGTGGTTGATTCTTTTAATGGGATTGTTCTAAACTAATGTAAATGTTCGTAAAGGTAACTTTTTCCAATTTTGTAATAACCAGCAGTATCTCTCGCGAGGTCAGGATCACATATTGTTTCGTATTCCATTTGAATGTTTTTAATTTATAATTGGGTGTAACAACATGATTACTGACAAGAAATTGGGAGGCGGGCGCCAACATAATTTCCCATTCGATATGACTCCCTAACGCTGATGGATATGCAACCCCATGACCTGTTATGAGGGGATGAGTCAGATGAATAGCATATTTTGTTTTATATGTGTCAAAAAGTAAAATTTCGTCCACGGCGGCGTGATCTGCATCTTTCGCGCCACTTCTCAATTTTCTTAGATTTTCATTCTGAGTTCCGTACAGTGTCATGTTCGTTCTCTCCTTTTTATGTTTGAACAGATCGCGATAACATTCAATAAGGTTATATTTATTCAAATTGAAAAGTGCCTGACCCTCAAATGTGAGAGCCATACGCTCCACCACATTTTTTGCAACATTTTGTACTACTCGGTTATCTTCATGTCCCGTTACTTTGAGATCAAAAACCAGGTCGAAAGTATCTGGAACTAGTACTACTCCACTTTGTAATTTCGGACATCGTATGATAAGTGTCTGGCCTGGATCTACCTCACTTGGATTATGAGCAACCACATGATGAGTTCTTTCTGACTTCGTTCCATTCGGTATTTGGTTGCTGAAAGTCGGTAATAATGAAATATCGTACCCCATTTTCGTGTAATGTATATAGTAAATCAGAAGAAAAAATCAAAAATAAATCACATCTTCACATAAATATTTCCATCTGCTTGAAAGATAAATCGATTACCTGTGTTGCGCATCAATCGAAGAACCCAATATTCTTGTAGTGTTGGACTTCCATGTCATCATTAACCTCCTGAAAGACGTTTATGAATTCTAGTCGCTTAAAGAAGTTAGTCTTTTGACATTCCTTAATGAAAGCTAATATGTTATGATATAGATTATCATCTTTGAGTCGGACACCTGGATTTGCTCGAAGTATATGTTGATTTACTCGTCAGAGTTTACACCATTCCAATTCAACAGAGAAACCAAATAGGTCTTTATTTTTAGAAAGAAACTTTGTAATATTCTTTTCACCAAACATGCTTGGTCATATATTAATACATAATTTTATTTATTATGACTAATGTTAAACCTGTTAAAAATATCCATATCTGTTCTCCAACAAATCCGACCACCGATCCTGCTGTTTTTAATAGAAAACTGACAAGGGAACCGATTAAACCTGGTATTGCAGCAGCACTTTTTGCGGCCAAGGTTTTTAACCATTCGCCAAATTGCTTTACAATTTCTTTCGCTTTTGTATATACTTTGGGCGGACCTACTCCAGAGCCGCCAGTTCCTGCTGATCCTCCTCGTCCTCCTTTAGTCACAGCTAGGGCAATTGTTGATATTGTCATTCCAAGGGCAGTTAGTAATGCAGTGATTGTAATACCATTTTGTGTAAATAATTCTGTTAGCTTCACCCCGAGTGACAATTCTGGATCGGAAATTACATCACGAAGAGACCTAGTCGTAGCCAGACTTTCACGTGCCTCACTGATCTTATCATGTTCGTATTCAATTCGATCAACAATTTTAGCTTCTCTTGTTTTAAGTTCAGCTAGTAGTTTTTTGGCTTTTTCTTTTGCTTGGGTGTGTTCTACAGGAATTTCCTTTATCTGTTTTTCAACTTCTCTTTTCTCTAGCCTTATTTTATCTTTTTCGTTGTTAAGCCAGTCAAGACGCATATTCGCAATCCTTAATTCATCATTAATAGCTCTATATTCGGGGTTTAGATTATTCCATTCATCAATTTTATTTTCAAAAGCTTGTATTTTATGTGCATTACCGCTAGCATGTTGCCGTAAGAATGTAAGTTCATCTTTGTATATACCCATGTCTTCTGGTGTCATCTTCTCAGCCGGTATTTTATCGTTTTTCACATCTTCAGAATATAATGTAGAACTTACACAGTCAGGCTCTGCGCTAGAGCGATAGCTGTCCCCCCTCCGACTGTATACTTTAGTTACAAATTCATATCCTCCTTTTTCTTTTTTTACTGTCTCGAGCGATCTAAATCCACGTCCTGTAGTTTTTGATAGCCTGAGATTTTTATAATACAGCCTTCCACGCTCCCTAATCTCTGCATTATTAATCAATTCAATTCGTGCTGCTTCATCAGTAATATTATTCTCGTCTAAGAATTGTTCAGCCATTTGCTTTACAAGTTCTACTCTCTGTTTAGTTAAACGATCCACCTGTGGGCTATCCACTAAAGGGTCGGGGTTTGCTAAGGCATCATCATAGAAAAAAGTTGTTTCAGCAGTAGCATCATCATAATCATTTAAATTTGCATCATCGAAATCCTGGAGTGGTATATCTTCTCCTCCTTCTGCCATATTGTCTCTCTATATTACTACAATTATTTTTTATCATCCCTTACATATACAGTAAAAAGAAATGCACGTCTCAGTTGTTGAAAGCGTTGAACAATTAGCCGACTATATCAAAAGAACTAGCGCCGCATATCGACGAAGTTACAAATTGATGGGTCGAATTGATATGGCTCTTAATGTGACTAAGGGAATTCTTGTAAGCTCTGCTGTCATAGCGGCAATTCCTGCAGTTCCAGTTCTTTTAGCTTTAGCTCCTATACCAGGTGTTATTATTGATGTGATACAAGGAAAAACAGGAGTATCAAAAAAGCGAGAGAAATATAAACATTATTACGTTCAATATAAACAGCTGCTTACACAAATACAAGGAAAAGGTGCAACAACAGAAACTGTGGCCTCAGAACTTATTCAGGACATATTTCATCAGGCACTAGAAATACAAAAACAAAAAGGATTTAGTCCACCGCAAGAAAGATACATGCGACATTATGGATTGAATGGATATGAAAGTTAACTCCGTTTCTATTCCAAAGGGGAACTCCGTCCTATCGGCCATGTTTCTGCCAGCCATTCGCCCGTGTCTGGATTGTATAACTGCACACGTTTGATATCATTTGGCGCCATCATGATTTTACTACGCTTTTCACTATGGATTTCTCCAGGTTTTTTCCGTACAAACTGTACAAATTATGCCCGCTCGGTCTCCTTCCGAATTTCCAATTTTCAAACAGATCCTTATAATCTTCAAAGTTCAAATGTTTTCTAACACAAACATCTTTTATCCCTTTATTTTTTTTTGTCTCCGAAGTTGGAGTCCAAAAAGCATACACTTTCGAGCATATCCGACGAAATCAAGAACAGGTTCACCATTCAACTCATCTTTAAATTTACCTATCACCTTTTTAGTAATCTTTGGAACTCCGTCTTTCATACCACTAGTATCATATATAGACTTCTCACCATTCTGTTCTACATCTTCTCGGACTATATCATTGAAAGTTGTGTCTGCAGAAGGAAGAGGCACACTGTAAATAAAACTATCAGTATCTATGTAGGCTAATCGTATTCCTTTGAACCGCTTTCGAAAGTAATTGTAGTGCGTCTCATACATAAGCAGCTTAGAAAGTTCAAGCACTGCCGCGCCAATGAAAACTGGCTTTTTATATTCATATTGATCCCTTTTCAGTTCCAGTAGGACACTGTCGCAGGAATCGCCATCTTCTTCGGAAGTTATGAGAGTTATATGTTTCATCTTTTGATTATACTTACGACCACTATCCGTACTATGGCCCGAAACAAATTTAAAGTCTCTGTACTTTCGAACGTCTTCTATTGCCTTGTCGAACATTGCATTATTCATCAGCTTATAGACATTCTTTTCAAAATCTGTCTTTCCCTTTGCCCTCATTTTAGTGTTAAAGTCAATATATTTCGCGAGACACGGTGCCTCTTCAAAGGCAAGCGCCCGATGAATCTTTTTCAGTCCCATTCCCATCCGAAGATAGAATTCAAGCAACTTATAATGTAAGATGTATCTCTCTCTGTCCATTAGACTTGTAATCAGTCGACTCCCTCCAGCGGTAGCTCCCTGCCTCGGAAATTCGTAGTGATGCGGCGCGAGTGGTAGATCGGAATGTTCTTCATGTAATTCGGTCAGATATTCTAAGTCTACTTCTAGAAAACTTGGCGGAAATCTAGCGCCGGGTCCCCAATCCAAGCCTGCTCCAGCAGACCATTCTAAATATTCTTCCTTCGTCATCCAATGAAGTCCGCCCATTGGCATTGTTGACTCATTGCCCATCCGTAAAGATTATTAGCATCGAGATATTTTATTTCGTTAACGGCTTCTCCGGATCGTAATTCCCCCCAGTGGCAGCGTAAGCCGGATGATCTGTCTGTAAATAATGAATATTACACTGACTGATACCACCTCGAATTCCCCTCTGAATGAAATTCATCTGCTCAGCATCTTGAATGAGTTTAAATTTATTACCTGTATAAAGTAACATGCCATCCCATGTCAAGCCGGGCGCTGACATATAGTGGGCTGGATCTAACTTATATGCTTCTAAACATGTGTCACGGAAATTTTCGAATATATTCGCAAGAAGGAGAACGTCCGTCTCACAATAGAATTCCATATAATCACAAATCGTCCGGCATCCAACTTCGTCCCATACTCGCAATGCATGTTCGTGATCTGACTCCGAAATCCCCTCTTCCGTTAATTCGCTATAAAATTTGTGTCTCTCCAGGAGCTGGTCCTCTTCCAATCGCTCTGGACAATCTAAATATTCATACGGGAAGAAACCTTTCGCCCGCTGAATGTCCGGGTACAAAAGTGGTACTGCCATCCATCCATCCTCTGGCACAGTCTTTGCCAACTTCGCAAGCAACCCAGACATCAACTGAGCACTGTCCATAAACTTTATATAAAAGAAACGTTTCTTTGTCTCCTTCTCCCCATCGACAACAATTGAGGCACTAAAAATAAATGTTTTCATTAGACACATAATTCCACCATTGCCCGTCTTAGCTATGATATTTGGCTCTGGTTCGTATTCCCCTATCGGAACGGAAGAGTCAACATCCCTGATTTCATGTATTTTTTGTAAAATAATAGAACCATCGTATCCCTTGAGGTTGTGAAAGTATATAGGAATGGTTCTTGATGGGCGGCACTTTTCACAATAAAAAGTATCTTTATCCTTCACTATTCGGTATCCGGCTTGATCTCCACATGCAATACAGTCTGGATCGTTGTAATTAGATCTATCTTTCATCGGTTTTATTTGCTCACGTGTTCACACACGTGAGCATATGGTTTAGCCATGTCTGTCTGTGTGTGTGTGTGTGTCTGTGTGTGTGTCTGTGTGTCCGTGTGTCTGTATCCCCATTATCTCAAAAACGGCTGAACGTATTTCAGTCAAATTTGGTAGACATCTTCAGAATTCAAATGGCTAGAACTGAAAAGGTTTTGGTGGGCGTGGCTTGCATATTAATGAAGTTATCACAGTTTTAATTTTTCTGATACATGGTAGTCTATGGGAAGCCGGTATCTGTGGTTTGAGGGTGCTATCCCCAAGTTACACTCTGGCTAGACGATGCTGAAATTAGACTCGGTTTCGGATTCGGTTTGGGATTCAGTTTCGGATTCGGTTTCGGATTCTAGAGACTGAAAGAATTTTATATTTTCAGCCAATTGTTACACTGTGGAATACTGGATTTTCCTTACTTTCTTTCCCTGGACCCCTTTTTGAGCTAAAATAATATCTAATCACACTAAACAAAGTGAAAATAAGTATATAGGGATAACTTAGCAATACAAATTTTTTGACAAAATGTCATGTGATCTCGATGACCTTTGACCTTAAATATGAGTTTATGTCCATTACTCAGTAACCACAAGTGCTACACCCTTCATATTTGGTATGATGGGAGACCTTATGACATCACATCCTGTACCTCATTAATTATGCGCATATCTAATTCTGAGCCAGCCAATATAGCTAGAGGTCTGATTTTTGGTATATAGGGATAACTTAGCAATACCATTTTTTTGACAAAATGTCATGTGACCTTGATGACCTTTGTTCTCAAATATACATATATGGCCATACCTAAGTAACCCCAAGTGCTACACCCTTCATGTTTGGTATGATGGGAGACCTTATGACACCACATCCTGTACCTAATTAATTATGCGCATATCTAATTCTGAGCCAGCCAATAGAGCTAGAGGTCTGATTTTTGGTATATAGGGATAACTTAGCAATACAATTTTTTTGACAAAATGTCATGTGACCCCCGATGACCTTTGACCTCAAATATACATATATGGCCATAACTATGTAACCACAAGTGCTACACCCTTCATATTTGGTATGATGGGATACCTTATGACATCACATCCTGTACCTAATTTATTATGCACATATCTAATTCTGAGCCAGCCAATAGAGCTAGAGGTCTGATTTTTGCTATATAGGGATAACTTAGCAACACAATTTAACTTGATTTTAGTCATTGAAACTTGCTATATACATCAAAGATACTGTGATATAACATTATTGAAAGTCAAAAGACATTTTTACTTCAGCCAATTCCAAATTTGCATATTAAATAAATTTTCATACTTAGGGATATTCATCTGAATTGACTTGATCAAAATTGATGTAACTTGCTATGTACATTTCAGACACTGTAATACAATATTATTGAAAGTCATTAATCATTTTCTCTTCAGCAAATTCCTAATTTGCATGTTTAATGAACTTTCCTAATTAGAGATATATATCTGAATTGACTTAACCAAAGTTGACAAAACTTGCTACATATATTGCAGATACCATGATACAACATTATTGACAATCATTAAGCATTTTTACTTAAGTCAATTCCTAATTTACATATTTAATGAACTTTGCTTATTAGGGATATATACTGGGATTTACTTGATCAAAGTTGGCAATCCATGACAACATTGATGATTATACCTGGTTAAAACAATATCGAAAGTCATTTCACATTTTCATGTCAGCTAATTTACAATTTGCATATCTAATGAGCTTTCACGGCTCGGCATATATGGCTTGAAGGACTTGGCCAACGTAATTACACTTGCTATATAAAATGGTGATACAATGACAGCAGTCAAAGAACTTTAATATTTTTATTTCAGCTAATTACATATTTGTATACTTCATGACCTTTGAGAATTAATCAGTGGTGATTATTGTTCATTTTGTTGATCATAATACTTTCAATGAAGTTGCAAACATGTGGCAAAGGTTCAAATTTACACATAACTGTATGAAACACGTGAGCATTTTCAGTTCATATCTGGTTTTCAATACGATTTTGAATAATTCTCAGCCCTTTTCGCTAGGGCCTTCCGTTCCGATACAACCACTATATAACACAGTTATGCCGGACGGATTGGGATCATTTTTCGTAGATCTGAAATACTTGGAGTTTGATGCCTGGATCTTGCTGCTCAAAGCGCTTGAATACAGTCTCATCGGCGGGCGTAGGAAATGGTATTCCATCAAAACAGTAATCGGCCATAAATTTGTCATACGTCTTCCAGTTTTTTCTAGTCTGACCACATTTCTTTTTGCGAAACGTGATGTCACCTAAATTTAAACTTGAAACGACGGCATACTGAAAACAATTCTCGCTGCCGAAGGGAAGAATAAGATTGCACACAATGCTTATTTTTTAACCATCCTGGAAGTTGGACTCGTTCCCCTTCGGAACGCGTTCCGGCCCCGAGTAAAATTTCTACTAGAATTACTTAAAAATTAAGTAACTCCTCGAGAACGAGACCAGAACCCTCAACATTTTCAATTGTATCAAGCATATGATCGTAGCAATCTATTAATTGTTGTTTTATCTCCGATCCTCTTACATCTTTTGTGTATGTATCTTTTAATTTAACAGGCAATGTACGAATTTGTGTATTACCGTTTTTCGGATCCAATAATTTGACTTCCATTTCTGCATAAACAGAGTACATCTTTCTTATTTTGGTCATACCTTCGATATCGATCGTTTCGATGTCCTTGACTCGCTTGACTTCAGGAAATTCTTTTTCGTAAAACTGCCCCGTCGAATGCTTTTCGTAAGCGGTGGGAAACGTCAATATTCTCATCCATAATAATCTTTATAATATATACTATCCTAAAAAATTTTTAAAAGGAAAATATTCTATGATAGGTCATCAAAATCCACTACAATATTTTTGGCAGCATTTATTTGTTTATATATCTCACCTAATCTTTCTAACTCGACTAGTTCTTCCGCATCTTGAATTTCTGGTTTAGGCGTGGCACAAAATAATATCTCTATAGTGAAAGAAAGATTACGCTTATTTAAGAGCAGTTTAAATGCTAAGAATTCTATCTTACTACCTTTTCGAGTCAATTTCTTGAACTGTATCAATACATGTAGCGAAATCATCTCCTCTTTTAAACCGAAATTTAAAATACTTTGTCTGTGTGTCGCTCCCTCGCTTCTGATACACTTTAGATGGATTGTAAAATAAAACCTGCGGAGCCGTTCCGTAGGATTCTTGGAGTGAGCGGCCAGGCTTGCAGCATAACTTTTAGCGGTGGATGCATCGAAACTTTCACCTTAGGTACGGAATACTACTAAATCAGTAAACTTTTGAAGACTTAGTTGCCAACGGACACACATTTCATCGCATGTAGCAAGATCTTTGGATCCATATTTAGGTCCGATATTGTAAACCACTTCTAACTCACTGTCTACATATATAATAGGATCTACATATTCACCAACTATGAGTTTGCCGTCACTGATTTGGGTATTGTTTTCTCCACTTTGAAGTATTTTTATTGCATCTGAAATAGAAAGGATTGCCATTGTCTTATCATAATATATCTTTACGAAAAATAATTTTAAAATTTTTTTTCTTTGATATAGATAACAAAAATGTCATACATATTCATAAATAGGCCAACTGGAAGTGGTAAGAGTTACGATGCAGTAAATTTGGCTGGCGCCACTGACCACATTATTTGTGACTCTTCCATAATTCAACATCTGACTTTTTCTCGAATCCGAGGCGTTTTTGTGGCGTCGGAAGTAAAAAAGATTGTTTCAAAGGCATTTGACGATTTACACAGTTTCATTACCATATTCAAAGATATGAAATTTGATTATTGCTGGCGGAATATTCTGACTCTAGCCAGACCATATCAAATAGCCTCCTTAAGGTAGCTTTCCGCCTTTGTTTTGGTATTTTGAGTCAAAAACACGATATTTCTTTTATCCCTGAAAAGTGTTCCTATAATATAAGGCTAGTTTTCAATCGGATTCGAACCCACAACATACGGCATCAGTCGCCTAGCTGA
>LD346203.1:7498-51146 GCA_001465055.1 Ptychodera flava
TGAAAGAAATTGTAAAGCAATTTGGCGAATGGTTAAAAACATTGGCCGCAAAAAGTGCTGCTGCAATACCAGGTTTAATCGGCTCCCTTGTCAGTTTTCTATTAAAGACAGTAGGATCGGTGGTCGGATTTGTTGGAGAACAGCTATGGATATTTTTAACTGGATTAACATTAGTCATAATAAATACAATTATGTATTGATATATGACCACATATGTTTGGTGAAAAGAATATTACAAAGTTTCTTTCTAAAAATAAAGACCTGTTTGGTTTCTCTGTCGAATTGGAATGGTGCAAACTCCGACAAGTAAATCGACATATCCTTCAAGCAAATCCTGGTGTCCGACTCAAAGATGATAATCTATATCATAACATATTAGCTTTCATTAAGGAATGTCAAAGGCTAACTTCTTTAAGCGACTAGAATTCATAAACGTATTCCAAGAGGTTGATGATGACATGGAGTGTCAGCATTTACATGAATATTGGGTTCTTCGATTGATTCAGATGGAAATATTTATGTGAAGATGTGATTTATTTTTCTTCTGAGTTACTATATACACGAAGTGAAACTTAAGATGTGATCTATTTTCTTTTTAACTGTATTTTTTCTTCTACACTACTATATACATTACACGAAAATGGGACATGATAGATCATTATTACCGAATTTCAGCAACCGAATACCGCAGGGTACCAAGTCAGAAAGAACTCATCATGTGATTGCTCATAATCCAAGTGAGGCAGATCCAGGTCAGACACTTATCATACGATGTCCAAAGTTAGAAAGCGGAGTGGTACTAGTTCCAGATACTTTCGACCTGGTTTTTGATCTCGATGTAACGGGACATGAAGATAACCGAGTAGTACAAAATATTGCAAAAAATGTAATCGAGCGTATGGTTCTCACATTTGAGGGTCAGGCACTTTTCAATTTGAATAAATCACTATGGGCAAAAAGGGCCATAAATAGTTCAGTACAGCGCCCCGCCAGACAACGCTTTGGGCTGGTTGCTAGTGATGACAGCGAACATTGTATCAATGTCATTTCAATAAAAATATCGATCGAAATCTGCTTGCCTGTCACTCGTATTTTCAGGTTACGCCATGAATTTTTCCATGACAGTCTGTATATATTGACTTATGTACCATAAAATCAACGTATCGGTTGTTTTCTTCCACTCAAATTGAATCGAAGACAATTTGTTTAGTTTTGGTGATACTTTTATGTCTCAGCATATTTTGGCGCTCTTTGGACAAGTTTGGCGCCATGCGATCCGCGGGTATGCAACACAACATAGTATCAATTCGCAACAAAAGAATATCGATCGATAACGTTCACTACACGTTCACAGTGGAGACTCTACACCCGTTCGCTTCCGTTTCGCGTTATTTTTACCAATTTACTGCGATGTTCATGGTTCACATTCACCCAATTTTTGTATAAAAGACAACAACCTGACAGGTATTTGATCTGTACAATTTAGAAGACACTTGCTGATTAATTTGCGTCAATTTCAGACCCTTGTTCTGCACATGTAAACGCCGTCAGATTGCCATATTGTTGACGCCAACAGTATATTTCAGTGATCAGAATAAATAGAATGGCAATAAAACAAATTTTACGAAGAAATTCAAAAATCTAAAACGATACGATTTTTGATTATTAGTCAAAGAATCACCGTGCCAATTTTCATTATCATTGGTTCAGAACTGAAAAATTTCAACGGGCGAGAAGTTTGCAATGTGTTCGGTCGATCAGACGCGTATAAACGCCATTGTTTTCTATGGGAATCGAGATTATTCGGCACATGGTAAAATGAAAAATACATCTGAAAAAACTCACCTGTTTAAATTTTTCATTTCGCTGTTATTTCTCACAATATTTGAGATTGAGCATCTCATGAAGGTTAACTAAAACTCTATGGTTTTAGTTTTCTAAATTTCACTCTTATTTTTATGAAATTACGAGTTTACGATCATTTGTGCTGTTGGCCGTGTTTTCGCCTATTTTTTGCAAAGAGTATTTTCGCTGCGGTATTTTAAGAATTCCTTCATGAAATTATTGCCGAAATATCACAATGGACAGAGGAACATATAAGGAAATGGAATCTGCATCTCTTTCCTGAATATTTAGCTGTGCGGCTAGGAAATTCGGCGAAATTTTCAACATTACACGGAAGCTTGATTTGACTCTCTTTACGCTCATTCAGCGTATGTGCGGCAAAAAATTGTCACATTTTGAGTGAACAATATAGAGGTCATTTTGCCAACAGTGGATATAATCTAATTCAGAACGGAAATCTAAGAAAATTGAGAAGTGGCGCGGCCGATGCAGATGCTGCTGTCGTGGACGATCTTTTACTTTGTGATACATATAAAACAAAATATGCTATTTGTCTGTCTCATCCCCTCATAAAAGGCCATGGAGTTGCATATCCATTAGCGTTAGGGAGTCATATTGAATAGAAATTACGCTTGCACCGGCCTCCCAATTACTTGTCAGTAATCATGTTGTTACACCCAATTATAAATTAAAAAACATTCAAATGGAATATGAAACGATCACGGATCTCACTCTCGCGACAAACACTGCTGGTTATTACAACAACGGTAAAAGTTACCTTTACGAACATTTACATTATTTTAGAAAAATCCCATTCAAAGAATCAACCACTGTTATCAATGAAAATATAAATGTACCACGGCGTAGCATGAGAGGTATTGTTATAATCTTCACTAAAAATCAGAATCAGTCAGAACTTAATAGCGAACTTTTCTTTAATCCATCAATTGAATCCGTGTCTGTAATGATTGAGGGTATTGCAAACAAAATATATTCTCAGAAGATGTTACCAAGACAATTTTGGACAGAAACACGACGGTATTTTGCTGAAGATAAAGATTGGTGTGAAATTGATATAGATGAAGTAGATTATTTGAAGAATAAATTCTGTCTGTTTATCGATGTGCATAGATTTAAAGATATTGAATTTGATGGAAATGGTCTAAGAGTAATGAACACAAAAGATGGTATACAACTTGAAATAATAAAAAAACGATACATCAGTTAAGGGTGTCGACGCTCGAGATGATAATATATTTGCTCATGTTTATGTTGTTAGTGATGCAATCGTCTCCATTGAGAATAGTAGATTAAAGTCTATACTATTTTAGTTAACTCCCGAGTTCAGAAAAATTCCACAGAAATTTTTCATGAAAAACTGTAAAATTTCAGACCTGTGTTATGACATCACAGGCTGCTAAGCAACACTGCGAAGCCTATCGGAACCCGTTCCAGTAGGGTATTGCGAAAGTCCTATCGGAAAGCCCCTACCAGAACGATATTGCGCAAAAGTTCCCCTTTAGGAAAAATGAGAAACATAGTGAAAATTCACACAACCAGAAGATATTGATAAAATTCACATCTATATACTTACATCCAGAAGACAAAAATTGGTACGGTTCTGAAGAGCAGCAGCACAGTCAGAATCTATCGAACAAATGAACTCAGCTGTTGTAGGGGAATTCCCCCTCTGCGTCATATATAGGTCACTCTGGTTATGACTCACTGCCTATGCTTGTGCAAAACCCTATCGGAACGGCTTACGCGCATGCTCATGGATGCACAGTAGGCAAACGCGTCAGTGGCTACAGGGAGTGGAATTTTCCTTCCCTCCCTTTAGTTATTTTCGAATAAAATGGTGTAAAATTATGTCATTGTATCCATATATATCTAAATACTCTTGTGGTGTGTTGGTTTTCATGTAAGTCTCCCACCTACGTAGGTTTTCACCGACATCACTCCAAGCCTTGCGTAGCGTACATTGCTGGCCAACGGTAAGAGTCAAGCCATATATATCGGAGGCTTCCTTTGCTTTATTGAATAACTTCGATTGAGGTGAACTGCTCGTACAGCAGTCCCTAGTTAGTATCATTCACTAAGCCGTGTTCTTTGCACAAGCGAAGGGAGTCTTATGATGGTTCCATTTAGAGGAAAGGTTGCTGAGGATATAAACTGTCTGCTCTAGCACGTATAGCAAGTGATGATGAGGACCACGAGGTAGCCTAGTCCAAGGGTAACAGTAGAGGCATAACTTTTCCCCCGGCTACTCAAATGATAATAAAAACAGGTTGTTACTGTGCACAAAAGGAATTCAATGAATGATTTGTTGACACATACATGAGGGAATACTCATAGTATTCATTGCAAATGTTGTCTTTTATAAAAGTCTCACAATTCGTCCATACTGAATTCAAAGAATAGGCTTTGAGGGATTGCGTTCGTCATGTTCACGGGCAAATGAACTATAGAACATGCTTGCTTTTGTCTTTCCCACTAATAATTTGCAAATCAAATACCCTTTAACACTTGGCAAAATGCTTGATATACAACAATACATACACATATACTGATTCTGCACATTTGTCAAATATGTTAAGTATACGCTTACGTTTATTAATATAATGCATACGTACAGTGTACACAAATTTTGCAAAGATCTGCATTATGTATACTCTTGATCTACATAGATATATGCTATGTATATCAGCGTATTGAATCATTCCATTCACAAAAAATATACGTTACGTATGGAATGAATATTTTGTTCCATATAGTCAATATACGTTAATATACTGAATATATATCAAGCATTTTGTCCGGTGTAAGTGACGTATAGTATTATTTGACCAAAAATTAACTGAAATTATCATCTACTCTTGGTGCACATACATGTGTATTGCTCATATATCCAGGGTTTCCTTACGAGAATGCTACATCAATACGTCATTCTGGAGAGATACATTGTTACAGAGTTTATTGATTTTCACGTCAATTCTGCATGACGGTTAATTATCAGGTTCAGACTTGTTAGTTATGTGCGATGCCTGTACGTTATGTGAGATATCTAGCAAGCAGATACTGTTCACCTGCTTATGGTGCTGTCCATTGATACACCTTGGGACCAAATACGTTATTATCAGGGGGAGAGGTTGCATTTCATTTGTATGTAAATAAGGATTGTACAGATTGAATTGTATATAGAAGGTGTCTTTACCCATACCAACTCAGACGAAGGGACAACATCTTGAGAGAAGGAACTATCTGGCACTATGTAACATCCATTTGTTAGAAACAAACGGTATTATCTTTGAAGACTTGGAGTCCTTGCGCTGTTTCTGTATCATGACATCCTCTCGCATGGCGATTCCCCGAGGAAGATAATTGTCAATGGTAACATTTGGTAGAGATATCCGACGGATAACAAGCAAGCTCACATCGTGAAGCATATGACAACTCACTATGGAAGACAATACCTAACGATTGCCGTCCAAGAACCGGCAGCCGACTTCAATGACGACGACCCTTGACCTGATAACGACAAAACGATGCTCGCAATTCGATAACTAGATGTAAGACTCTGGTAAGAACTGATTCTGTG
This sequence comes from Ptychodera flava, assembly GCA_001465055.1. NCBI lineage: Eukaryota > Metazoa > Hemichordata > Enteropneusta > Ptychoderidae > Ptychodera > Ptychodera flava. The sequence goes on from LD346203.1 coordinate 12,942, forward strand.
AAACATGACAGAGATTAACAGCTCAACAAATAACTGAAGGGTGCAGACAACGTTGGAAAATATCAACTTCGAGGAATGACTTAGAACAACTAAGAACACGGATGATGTGGCCAAGAAACGGTAAACCCAATCAGCATGAACTGGTGAAGATATCCATGAATAACGTATCAACGTTCGAAGTATTAATCAAGAGCTCCGTTCATGATATAACTGACTTACTTTTGATAAACTCTAAGCAAACGATTCGCACGAAGGCTCATGATGTACTTTGTATTTTACGGTCATGGTTTAATGATTGAAATGCCTTTGACCTCTTCTTTGATGGAACTGAAAGATAGTGTGTAACAACTTATTAGGTAAGAGAAGATTTTATATATGTTACTTTTATTTGAGGATGCACTTGTTGAAGCATCGACGTATAGCAGCTGAGACATTATTGATTTGAGTCTTGTTAATAAAGAAAACGATGTGTATTGTGAATGGTAATTATTTGATGGTTTAATGAATATCTTACCTCGAGAAATTATTTTGTATTGATTTTCTATTCTGCGTTCAGTAAATAGCTTTCCAAAAGAGAAATTGAGAACTGTGACGCCCACGCAAGAAGGGAGCAGCTCGAGATCAAAACGACGGGAACAGTTAAAGCTGTCATTCTTTGAAACTATGAATTCAGAAATCGGCGATAAAACCATAGACAGTTCCCCCTCTACTGTCTATGATAAAACCCACTCTGCCCCAATTAACGATTTTATTTTTGTGATTGTAGTTGATAACGTTTTGATAAGACGGTATCGAAATGGTAAATGGCGTGTATTTGGAAAAGTGAAAGGATTATTCCATAAAGAAAATACATGGGAATATGCTGAGAACCTGGAAGATATTTTGTTTGAACCTCTTAAGAGACATCCTGTAAAAATAGCAGACAAACTCGTAATAGCCAGGTATGTTAGACAACCTAATTTTACATTGGGTGGCCTCGGAACTGTGGTCAGCTGAATGAGTGAAAATAGTTTGACTTTGCGTGAATCGTTGTGTGTTTATTTATGAAAATTGAGCGCTCCATTTTGACCGAGTGTATAGATGTAATAAACAATTCTTTGACCCTGCGAGTTACGTAACCTCTTCTTATTGTTGGATTCAGATCTAGATTAGAAATACGTCAGCTGTTTACATACAGGATGTTGACTTCCAGGTATGTACCTTTGGCTCAGGTCAGACATATATGCTTACCTATTATTAGTAAAGTTAACTTCAACCTCGGAAATATCATATCATCAGTTTTTTTTTTCCTTTCAAAATAAAGGTAAGAGTTGAACCGAATGCCTCGATTGAATTACTTCTTCGAGCCCTCCATAAAGAAAGAGAAGGGAAACAAGTCAGTCTCTTAAGTTACTTTATTACTTTCACGATATGTATTCATTCTTACACTATCTGTATGTATACCATCTGTATTTTAGCCTTGGTATGTATTTTATTTATTTTTTTACTTTTCTTGATTCAATTGTACGTTGCATGAATATTTAATCAATTATGTAATCTTTTTATAGCATTTATTCACTTTATCTAATAATATATACTGGCATGTTAAATTTTTTGTATACTTGAATGCGGGACGCATTCCTTGAAATGAGGGGAGTGTTACAGACCAAAGTTTCTTTCGCTTTTTGATATTGTTTTGTAATTTCGGAACCTGTATAAAGGTCAGTGAACGAGACAGCTGAACTGTCAAAGTCTGAGTGACAATTAATGAACGCTACGAATTTTCCTCCAGCTTGAGTAAAACTTCGTTGACGCATAGACCCTCGAGAAAAACGGGACAGGCAACTGCTGAGGTTTCTTTGTGCGATCTATCTTTGAATACATTAAAGTTTATTTGCCAAGCGGTCCCTGACAACAATACTTCGTACTTAACACTGAATCTCATTAACGATCAAACTGACGTTCTGAATATGTACACTTTGCTCTTGCATGGCACGTTCCGAGTAATGACACAGAGAATTTTGAGGGTTTTTTGATACTAGTCATGGTGAATGTTCTGGTAACGATGAAGATCACATTTTTGATTCAAGCCGAAGCCAACGGGAAAAAACTAGACGATAAAAACTGTATACATTTAGCCATAGACGCTACAGAAAACTCTTGCTAGATATCTACAATATAAGTTTACATTCCCTACCATAAAAATCACCGATAACAAGAAACATTTACAAGTTAGACAGGTTTACACTTCCCCAGTCCTGCGAAACGAAAATCTGACCTTTATTTCATCTGTCACGCAAGATTTGACGAAAATCAGGGAACACAAAAAATGACTACTCCATCGGAGCTCAAATACACGACCTCTAACATTTTGGTACTGTTTTAGCCTAAAGAAACACCAAAGTTCGGATAAGCTACACGTGTTTACATCCGCAAAGTACTAGAAAATACATTTGTAACACTGACTTTCGCTGTGAGGAGAAACTTCGTGATAAATCGGGACTATCCATCGGTTGATGGATTCAGAAGCAGTAAGGTAGACATGCATTTACACAAAGCTGAACGCTGTCCTCGTAAATTTGGCCGTTCACAGTTTTCAAACAACAACATTTCAGTAGTTAACATACATACTTTACCGAATCATGGAGCACTCCTCGCATATAAAATATTCCGACGGTTAAAAAACTGCAAAAACGAGGGAAAATTCGAAGATACACGGACGATTGCGGAATGTAAACAACTTTGTGATGTCAACTGCTGTCAAGTCTGGAACTGCAGCGGTATGTGTTTCGGATTTCTATTCGAAACTTTGTCACTTTACAGCAACATACTGACTCCCTGCAGACTTCTAGTTGCGTCGAATCTCGCTACTAATATGTAAAAAGTACTTTAAAACCATTTTGACGAATCCTTCTCAAAGTAGTTGTAACACTTTTATTTCAAAAAATGGACTTGCGGGTAATCCGAAATAACTTGTAATCTGAAAACATTATTACCGTATACCCGCATGCACGTGTCTATGAACCGGACCTTGTGCAGTCCCCGACCCATTAACACCTCTTAATTATTCAAAGATAGATCGCAAGCTGCTAATCCCATAGACCCTTTGTTCTCTATCGCAGTTGCCTGTCCCGTTTTTCTCGAGGGTCTATGGTTGACGGGGACATCGAATGTGTCTGTGTCGTCGGTAACTAATTACCAAGGATATAGAAAGGAACTTGCGTCAGTGACATCAAATTGTCAAGGTAGTTGAAAGTCAATCTGTGTTAGCACCTACATCCCAAACAAGACCCTGGGACGATTACATAAGGTGTTTGTTATATAAAAATGATGTAACAGATGCAGATTATGTAAAATTTTATGTGACCGATGACCAATCAGAGGATGTTTAGAAATGTATTTTTTGAAGGGAAAAATATGTTTAATTAATTGTTTCAGCCAATCAAGAAATACTTGCTGATAAGTGATTGAAGGCTTAACTACTTTAATGTACCAATGATGCTACAATTCCTTTTTAAAGTTTTTTATTAGGCTTTTCCATTTTGCTGACACAATACAAAGACACAACACAGGAGAAAAAAAAAACCAAGAAAGACACACAATATTTGCATACAGAAAAAATATGTGCTTTGAAGAAAAAAAAAGATAAAAAAACTAAATTACACGTCTTTCAGTAATGATCATTCTCTGTTACGGATTTCTATTTTGCCATTATGCTTTGTAATATATTCCTTAACATTCCGTGTTTGTTTAATCATTGCTATAAATCCTGGAAATACCGGTAAACACTTTTGCATTTTGCACCTTTACAAATATTGTTTCCCAGTAATCAAAAGATGGTTTCAGATGCTTGGAACATCCACGGAACCAAGAATTACATATGGTAGAGTTGGAAACTCTGAACTACTTACAGGTTCTTTATACGATTTGTGAAAAGTATCCAAGAATTCTCTTGCGTAAATGCAAAAATAAAACAGATGATTTATTGTTTCAAATTCCCTGCGACAAAAACTACAAAGTGGATCAGTTACATTCAGAGCTTTCATTTTAAAGAGATCGATATTTGTGTGGACAATATATTGAAATAGCTTATATTGAAAGCTTCTAGCTCCAGTATCAATCGTACACTTAAATGAAAGTAAATAGAAAGATAAAACATTTCTCTCAGGTCATTAGCTCCTCTAAATCTTCCCCTCTCTAATAATTCAGTTACATAGCAAATCCCTTTCTGAAAGATAACTTGACAATACACAGATGTCCCATTAATAACAATATTTTTGTTATTCCAAATGATACAAGTTCTAGCAGTATTCTGAGTATTGATTCTCTTAAAGTCTATCAAGGAGTCGAGTGCTTCACAGTAAAGCTCACAAAGGTGAACAGGGAGCAATTTAATATTATAATTGCAGTTAAATACAAATTAACCATCCACTGGTTGCAACCATTTAATAAAAACTGCTTCCATGGTTGTTTAACGGGAGGGTCCAGAAAACGTTAAATCCATGATACACGAAATGATTAAAGAGAAACAAACACATCTGGGGCACATAGGCCACCATACTAAATATCTGACATCATTACTTTCCTTGCAATTATATCCTTCCCTTTACAGATAAATGAAAACAACTAACATCATTCAAAATCTTTTTTCGGAACACTTGTCATATGCATAAGGGAGACAATCTTAGAAACAGCTAGACTCTTAACGAACTGGATTTTACCTAAGATGGTAAGATCATGTTGACGCCAGAAGTTGAGAGTTAATTCTAAGTTTTCTAGAGGTTTAGCATAATTGAGTTGAGTGGCCCACTCTCTATCGTAAAAAAAATACAAATTCCAACAATTTTGATTGGCTCATTAGGCCATTTGATTCCGAATAATTTATGTTGCCTTTTCTTCCATTTCCCAAGCCAGATAGCCCCTTTTTATAAATTTATGTGAAGACCAGATACATTAGAGAAAAGTTCCAAAATGACGGAAGGAAGAGTCACTGACTCCTCATCTGCTAAAGTACAGAATAAATCATCTGCGAAAGCAATTTGCTCTACTTTCTCTTCCCTCGTATGGAAACCATGAATACCAGGATTCTTTCGAATAGCAATTAAAAGTGTTTCATGGGCCAAAATAAGTAAGGCAGGTGAAAGTGGGTCTTCCTGGCGAACTCCGCGTTCAATGCTCAAATAACCAGTGGTATAACCATAATTAATAACTGTACTCTCAATATCCTGATAATATGTCCTGATCCCACTAATAAATGACGGACCAAAGTTAAAGGTTTCAAGAAACTTATAAAGAAATTGCCAATCAAAGGCTTCAAGACACATATAAAGAAATTGCCAATCCAAGGAATCAAATGCTTTCTGAAAGTCCACTGCCAAAAGAATCCCTGTCAAGCCATGCTCCTCAGTATAAGTCATTATTTCCTCAATTAAGCGAATACAATCTGAGATACCCTCCCCCCTTTGACAAATTCAGATTGAGTACAATGAATTATGCCTGGGAGATTTTTTTACAGACGCTTGGCAAGATACCTAGAACCAATCTTGGCATCAACATCAATAAATGAAATGATCTGCCATTTTTTATGAACTGCTTATCTTTACCTTTTTCTCAATTAAGGTAATTATACTTTGGCGTTGTGAAGTTGAAAGTTTACCACACTCATGACCAAAATTTAGAGAGTTAACAACACAGGGACCAATCTTATGCCAGAAAGCAAGATAAAAGTCAAGTGTAAGGCCAACGTTACAAGGAGTTTTCTCCTTTGACATGCTACATAGGGCTTCATAGGTGTCATTCATTGTGATAGGGCCTTCACACAAAAGTGTCTCTACCATAGATAACCTTGTAAAATACGGCTAGTTTTCATTCGGGTTCGAACCCACAACATACGGCATCAGTCCCCTAGCGGAGAGGCCACAAAGAAAACCGCTCAGCTAAATTTCCACTCCCAAAAAAGAGTGGTTCAATAGCTGGCTAAGTTGTTACATTTTTCTGACTGAGACCGTTCCACACGCTGTAGAGTTTGTGAAGCACTCACGCACGCATGCTCACTATCACACATCGCACATACAAACTTTATCGAAGCGAACAACGAATACATCGCTTTAACCAGGCAAACGATAACCTTGGGGACAATTCTGTCCACGAGCAGTGCTACCAACCCAGAGTAGAAAATACGGCTAGTTTTCAATCGGGTTCGACCCCACAACATACGGCATCAGTCGCCTATCATCGTTAATGAATTCTTTAAAACCACTATCGTCACTATTACCTGGGTGAGTGGACCTGTACAAATTACAATAAAAAGACTTTAAATCTGACAATCTCTCTGTGGTCTTGAATAGCATTTACCTGAGAACCAATTATCATTTGAAGATGAGACCTATTGCTTGGTGCACTTTTCACCCTTTGCAACCCATTGAGCATGGGAGCGGACTATAACACCTTGGGTGATGTAGTCGTAAAGTTGATCAAGCTGTGTACTTATCTGACTTCGCTTATCCAAATTTGAAGGGCTAGGGTCAAGGCAACAAAACATATCCATTTCTTAAAAACTCTTCTCTAAGTCATTAATTTTGCCCCTGCGCTCCTTTGACTTTTTTTTTGCTATAGTTAATAGTGAAATGCCAAATGTGATGCTTTAAAAATGTCCCAGAAGACACTTTCTTTATCTATGGGGTTGTACTCAAGACTCCGTTCATCAAGTAAAACTTGCAACTGATTAATATAGAATGGGTCATCTAAAAGACTGTGATTAAACGTCCAAAACAACAGCCAAATTGAGCTTTACCAAACATAAGTGTAAGAGTCACAGCTGAGTGATCACTGAATGTAACAGGTAGAATATAAGTGGAATCCTCAATATTCTGAGTACAATCTGAAATTAAAAACAATCTAGACGGCTATAGATAGTAATAGTCCCACCTCCCCACCAAGTAAAACGATGTACATCCGGCTGCCGGAGATGCCAAATGTCTACAAGATCATGCTCTTCAACAATATAGTAAATGCTACCTTTGATGGCTAATTAGGCCAATTGATTCGGAATAATTTATGTTTCTTTTTCTTCCATTTCCCAAGCCAGATAGCCTCTGTTTTTTTATAAATTTATGTGCAGACCAGATACATTAGAGAAAAGTTCCTTACGAAAACAGGAATGATCATCCACTATCTTCAGTGGGAGGTAGCTGGGCATCTCTGAAGTGTAAATTTTACACTTCAGCAATAAACCACCATCGATTGACATCCAAAAACTTTTTGAGTCTCTACTCTGTCCAAGATCTCAACATCTCTCAGCAGTGAGTAAACTCCCCAGACCGACGAGGTAAGACATAACAGGATAATACAGTAAATAATTTGTAACTGACCAGATTACTGTCCTTTCTTATAACTTCATCGTAGCATCAAAGGACTTGTTTTTCGCAAACAATAAGTCATTCATGGATAATTTTAATATTCCAACAAAGGATGACCATAATAAGTTGCCTAGCTTATACTGAATACCAAAGCTCCACAAAAAACCTTACAAAGCTAGGTTTATCGCAGGATCTTCAAAATGTTCAACAACAGAGTTATCTAAGATACTGACTTCTGTTCTTTGTACTGTTAAATGGAGACTTCAAGCATACTGTGATGTTGTCTTTTCTCGGAGTGGTATAAATCAAATGTGGATATTAAAAAAAATCACAGGAACTCTTGGAAAAGTTGAAACCAAGATCTGTTTAAAAAATAACATCTATTAAAACTTTCGATTTTTCCACATTGTATACCACAATGCCACATAATAAATTGAAAGAACGCTTGAAAACCATCATCAACCTACTACAGTAGCATTTTTCTACAAAAACGGTTCACGCAGTTACAAATATGTGGTATTAGGGTATAATTCTACATATTTTGTTAAAATGTTACCAATGCTAAATTGTTTTATACCAAGAAAGACATTTTCAGTATGTTTGATTTCCTCATCGACAACATATTTGTAGAATTTGGAGGGCACATTTTCCAACAGCGTATAGGAATTCCTATTGGAATTAACTGTGCTCCCTTGCTTGCAGACTTATTTCTGTTCCCATACGAGGCAGAATTTATCCAGAACCGTATCAAGCAAAAAAGGTCTCTGTAGCTCGTACTTTCAACCTTACATTTAGATACATAGACGATGTTACTTCGATGAATAACTCTGAATTCAGTAAATATCTCGCTATGATTTATCCTCCAGAATTTGAGATTAAAGAAACTTCAGAAACGACCTTTTCTGCTTCATATCTGGACATTTTACTTGAATTTGACTCTAATGGCCACCTTTCTACTAGGCTATATGACAAGAGAGATGATTACCACTTCAACATCATCAATTTTCGACACCTCATAAGTAATATTCCACTCTCACCAGCTGATGGGGTATACATTTCCCAGCTTATTCGATATTCTAGAGCATGCAGTTCATATGGTGATTTTGTAGAGAGACATGGCCATCTCTTTTACAAACTGTTAAATCTAGGCTACACCAGAGCAAGACTTGTCTCTACATTCAAACGCTTTTTTGGCAGGTATCGCAAGCTCGTAGATAAATACAATATCTCTCTTCGACAAATGATCACTAATGGCATTGGTGATATTGGGCCTTAGTTAGTGACCACTACCTATCTGACTTATAGATTGATATATGGCAGGTGCCACATGTGGGGCAGGGTGCGCTTACTATTTTCGAAACACCTGACAACACTTCTTGGTCTTCTGGCCAGAGGTCAATATATCTTTCTTTCATGAATATGACTTTGTTTGTGTACTGTCTATTTACTGTCTGTTCTGTGCTGTTTTATGTCTATGTTACAACTATTGTCTTACGAATTCTGACCTACTGTCATTAGATTATGGATTGGTATGACTGCGATTATTTTTCTTTTGATGACCTAAGAAAAAAATATGTGTTACCATGTTCAAATTTTGCAAGACACTTTTTGCAACATAAGCACACTTTGAGTCGTATAATGTTATCAAAACGGAAAGAGAAACGTGGTTTGGATTTTGCTTGTTCATGTTCAGTGATGAACAGGGGTGGTTAAGTATCGCAACCCGTTTTTTTTTTTCCAATACAGTTATTGTTATGCGCCTCATAATAGTATTTGGTATTTTCGTCATGGGGAAAAGTAAGTAAAACGTGGTTATGTTCACATTTCATTTTATTGAGATAAAGGGGAAACAGTTGTTACAAATGTTGTAGTGCAATGTACAGAAACCTGAATCAACATTTTTGAATTTGTTTATTTGTTGTTGTTTGTTGTGTTTTTTTCATTTAGGGTATCAACCGTTTCAAGGAATTGCATCAAAAAGTCAAGCGCTAAGGCATAAACAATTCTATATGCCAGGTAAGCTACTCATGTATACAATGATGGTATATACTCCGTTCTGTTTGATCCTGTGTCGTTTTTAGGCGGTGCTTACAAAGATTTCGTAAGGAGTAATGGAAAAATAAGACTACGTTACCTCACTTCTATGTCTTTTGGCAAGAGGTCCATATATCTTTCTTTCATGAATTTGACTTTGTTTGTGTACCGTCTATTTACTGTCTGTTCTGTGCTGTTTTGTGTATATGTTTACAACTATTGTCTTACAAATTCTGACCCAGTGTTATTTGATTAGGGACTGGTATGATTGCGATTATTTTATTTGAAAGTCGAAAAGGAGAATGGTAATGGCCCCGATAATAAACTTAAAAAATATTTATAGCTGTGTACATACCTGACACTTTCGTTCAAATACGTCGAAAACTAGTTTTCAATCGGGTTCGAGCTCACAGCATTTGGCCTATCGGAGAGTGGTTCAATAACCGGGCTAAGTTGTTACATTTTCTGACGGCGACCGCCCCATACGGTGTAGATTTCATGAACCACTCACGCCCGTACACTCACCTTCACACATCGCACGCAAACTTTATCGTAGTAATGCATACAGCACTGTACTAGGCAAAATACTTTTTTCTAGTTAGTACCGCGTAGTAAAAATATGTAAAACTGCTCCAGCAACTGTGCGATGCAATAAGGTCGTTACATGTTAACGAGTGATAGGAAAAAGTGTGCAAAGGTGCGAAATGTTTGGGGATTGAGGCTCACGCACAGTAAAATGAATTCCCCATAATTCAGCGTTAAGGTGAACGTCTACTCAATATTAAAAGTATTGTCAGTTTCCTGTTTTTTGCATATGTTGTGTTGTGTTGTGGCCTGATCAATTGTATTAACAAATGGAAACATAAAAAGGGAGTTCTCGTACTACTTTTTCGGTTAGGGGGTCCTAAAGTACCCCTGACCAATGCCCTTTCAAGCGCTAAGGGGCCTTTTCTCACATTTTTATATTTTCAGCAAAGAACATGCGCAAATCTTCTCAGGGAATATTGTCATTTTTAATTTTTTTTCATATGTTGTGCTTTGATAAATTATATTAACAGATATCAACAGAAAAAGGAGGTTTCTTTGCTACTTTTAGAGAAAGGGGCTTCTAAAGCACCCAAACTCTATGTTTTTTTAACTACTGAGAGGCCTTTTGTTCGTATGTTTTGATACTTTCAGCAAAGATCATACTCAAAACCTGTCAGGGAATATTGTCATTTTTGTGCTTTTTAGATATATTGTGCTCTGAACAATTATGTCAACAACACAAAAACAGAAAAAGGGGGTTTTCCGTGAGTACCCCTACCCCCTGTTTTTTAAACTACAAGGGGGACTTTTTCTCAAATTTTGATAATTTCAGCAAGGAACATGCCCAAAACCTGTCAGGGAATATTGTCATTTTTCTTATTTTTAAATATATATTGTCGTCTGATCAATTACGTCAACAAAAATAAACAGAAAAAGGGGGTCCTCGTACTACTTTTTGAAATTAGGGGTCCTAAAGGACCCCTAACCCATGCTTTTTCAACTACAAAGGGCCTTTTTCTCACATTTTGATACTTTCAGAAAAGAACATGCTCAAAACCTGTCAGGGAATATTGTCATTTTTCAGATTTTTGAATATATTGTGCTCTGAACAATCATGCCAACAAAAATAAACAGAAAAAAGGGGGTCCCCGTGCTTTTCTTGAGTTAGGGGCTCCTAAAGTACCCCTAGCCCATGTTTTTTTTTCAACTGCTAGATATGGGGCCTTTTTCACATTTTGATAATTTCAGCAAAGAACATGCTCAAAACCTGTCAGGGAATATTGACATTTTTCTGATTTTTGAATATATTGTTTCTTTGATTAATAAAGTAAAAAAAAACAAGAGGGAAAAGGGAGTTTAGCAATATACATGCTCAAAAATATCAGAGACTATTGTCATTTTTCTGATTTTTGCAAATGTTGTTGCATTGGTTATGTCAACAAATTTTGAGGGGGGTTTCCAGTGTTATTTTTTGAGTTACAGATGTCCTTTACACAAGTGTAAAAAAGAGTGCATAAGCAGGTTTGATTATTGATAATGTTGCTTTTTAGCTTACTTCAAATATACTTATATCATATTATGATATCTTCTTATATAATCAATACTATACACTAAATATTTTATCTCAATATTTTGTAATTATTATGCTGTATTTACTTATTTGCTCCGGAGTGATCAAAAGATTAAGAATGAATCACTAAGGCAACTGTGCATACACAATAAAAGTATTTAAGGATACAATAGATTGTTTAGCAAGGCATAGTTAGATGCCATAATACCGAGCGTTGTATACCCGATAAATATTTTACAATTTTTTTCAGTATTTTCTCAACAGCTCCGCATGACCTGTAAATGACCTCAAAATGACTGGTTTATGCAAATAGATATTCCAATGTGTAAAATATTTGAAGTTATAAGAAAAAATTGTAATTGGAATATGACTGTGTTAGTGAACAGAGTGTTGACATGAGCATGACAGGATACTTGCATCTAAAAACAGTGCACTTTTGGGGCTTTTTCTGCACTGATAATATGCAATCTAAAATAGTTATATCAGATATAATCAGAAATTTCATAATGCTTAGTCAACAACTTCAGATACCAATAGCTTGGCAGGTACTACTTTATGCCAAGTAGCTTCACCTCTTTTCTTATTTTTAACCTCTCTGCTTGACTTTCAACATACAAATTAGAGAGTGATTGTAGGAGTAACTAAGACAAGTTACTCTATCCCATTTTGTGCATGTATATCAAATTAGCAAATCAGAATTGGAATTGGTCTTGCATGGTAGTTCCAATCATAGACCCTTGTTTTTCCTTAGGGTCTATGTGCAAATTCACAATTAAAAATTATTTTGGGAATGTATACACCTATTGTAATATTCTGAGACTAGTACAGTTGACAGAGGAGCCAGCTTTGTTAATCTGCAAAGTTTGTCTTAAAAATCCCAAAACAACACACTCACTCATTTTTCTGAAAGACACTAACAATGGTTTGATTCAAACTTTAAAAACATTTATTGCATTACCTGGATTTAGATCAAATCATACAGTACCTGATATATATATATTATCACAAGCGACTTAATGACCGATATAGTTCTGCTGTGTTTATGTAGAGAATAACTATTTTTGTCTAATGTTGACTAATGTTGATGAAGAAGGTGGAAATATTTGATAGCTAATTTTATTGTCCAGAAAAAAGTGGCTTAAATAGGTTCAAAAATACAAAATTGAAGATTTTATCATAGTTTGAAAATATCACATCAGATAATTCCTATGAACATGTCAACCAAAGGTATCTGACGAGTATTTTTTTGAGAATAAACTTTTCTTACCAAAATGGCAAAATTTTCCCCAGAAATTAAAAATTGAAGATATGACCATAATTTCAATTTAGCATATATTACAATAACCCCTTTGAAATTGTATACCAAATATGAAAGCTATCGTTTTGCAGTTTTAGAGAAACATTTTTTTTTACCAAAAATGGCAAAAATTTCCCCAAAATACAAAATGGCAGATTTCATCATAATTTCAAATATCACATTTAGTTATCTGTTGGAAACTGCGTATCGAATTTCAAAGCCTTCAGACCAGTACTTTTTAAGAAACACACTTTTCGATCAAAACAATGGATAAAAAATTGGCCCCAAAATACGAAATTGTAGATTTTATCATAATTTCAATAACAACGATTTAGTTTGTCTAGAGGAACCTGTTTACCAAATTTCAAAGCAATGGAATGAGTAGTTTCGGAAATACACATTCATTTTCTGACCAAAAATGGCAAAAATTGCCCCAAAACTACAAAATTACAGATTTCATCAGAAATTCAATATATATTTCTTAGTTCATCTATAGGAACCTGTATACTGTTACGTGCAGAGAAAACGAACAAAAGGGTGAACTCAGCAGATTCCGTTTGAACAAAATTTATTACAAAAATAAAACTAATTGCTAGGTCAGGGATAGAGTACAAGCTTTAAAAGTGTATAGACTACTTATCTCAGCTGGGACAGCAAAGCTCCAGTCTCAGAGTTGTAACAGTCTGTCGGATGAATGAACAGTCCTTTGGCTTGCAGGCTTGAAGTTGCACAAAGTACACAGTATAAATCCAGCGTTGGCAGTTAAGGTCTTGAAACGTCTTGAGAATGACTACTTGAGGAGTTTCCAAAGACTTGTAGTAACACACAAGAGACACGATCCCAAAAGTCTGACTGGAAGCTGTGCACGTCCCTTTTATACACATGTGCTTACATAAGGGCATATAAGAACAATCTAGAACTTTTATTGACATGCTAATTACTGTTATAAAATTATCTCTCTTACACAGCTAATTGAATTTCCAGAACATTCCAAACATGACTAATTGAATTCAAGGTTGTGAGGTCATTAAGGGCAGTGACCTTTAGAATGTTCTAGACTAATTGAACCCAGGTCATGCTGAGTGTGGGGAAAATGACCTACATAACACACCCCCTCTTCAAAAAAGAAAATTTTTCAAAGAAAAATCTTTCTTTTACAAATGCAATCTTAAAAGTGTGAACGACAATAAACTCTAAATACGAGAGAGACAGTCTGCAATTAAATTGTCTCTACCTTTGATATGTCTAATGTCAAGATTAAACTCCTGTAACATTAAGCGCCATCTTAGCAATCTCTGACTTTTGCCTTATAAATTTCTGCAGAAAAACAAGAGGGTTGTGATCAATATAAACCACTATTGGCTGATTTGAAGAAGTAACAGAAACTTCAAAATGCTGTAAAGCTAATATCAAAGATAAACACTCTATTCAATTGTAGTGTAGTGTCTCTGGGATTTGTTTAATTTGCGTGAAAAATAGCAAACAGGATGATCTACACCATGACTATCCTCTTGCAATAAAACAGCACCAGCAGCCGTATCACTAGCATCTACAGCTAATTTGAATGGCAAAGTGAAATCTTGTGCAGACAACACTGGAGCACTTTGCAGTATGGCTTTAAGTGTATCAAATGCCTGTTGGCATTGCGCTGACCAAACAAACTTTACTTTCTTTTTAAGCTCAGTAAGTGTGGAGAAATTTGGACAAAATTTTCTGTAGTAACCAGCCATACCGAGAAAGCGCATCAGTTGTCGTTTGCAGTTAGGTATGGGAAAACTTGAAATGGCACTGATTTTGGCATCAACAGGTTTTACCTCACCCTGTCCTACAGTATGTCCGAGGTAAGTCACCCTCGCCCAACCAAACTCAGATTTGGCAAGGTTGACAGTCAACATTGCTTTGCTCAGTCTCTCAAAGAACTTCCGCATGAGCTTGATGTGTTCCTCCCAGGTGTCACTATACAGGACGACGTCGTCAACGTAAGCTGCACATCCGTCTAGCCCGCATATGACGTCGTTGATCATCCGTTGGAACGTTGCCGGAGAGTTCTTCATTCCGAATGGCATCACCTTGGACTGAAACAATCCGTCTGGTGTAACAAAGGCGGATATTTCACGAGCACGATCCGTCAGAGGGACTTGCCAAAATCCCTTCAGTAGGTCAAATTTCGTCACATACTTGGCTTTTCCCACTCTGTCGATGCAGTCATCGATCCTCGGGATTGGGAAAGTGTCTGTCTTTGTTAAAGTGTTGACTTTCCTATAGTCCGTGCACATACGATAACTGTGATCTGATTTGGGAACAAGTATGCACGGCGAACTCCAGTTACTTTTACTGGGTTCAATAAAGTCATTGTCCAGCAGGTATTTGACTTCTTCCTGGAGATATTTCGCTTTTGTTGGATTCAGTCTGTATGGATGTTGTTTTACACGCTTACTGTCCCCAACATCAACGTCGTGGTAATGACGTTTGTCCTCGTTGGAGCATCTTGAAACAGGTGTTTGTATTCGTGGAGCAGTTCTTTCACCTGTTGTTGTTGTTGTTCTGGCTGGAGGTGTGCCAACTTTTAGACTCCAGCTTCTCCAGGATTTCTGAGTTCTGAAGCTTGACTAAGCCCAGCTTTAGAGTATTTTTACTCAAGTCAGTTTCAGTATCACTATCTTCATAATGGTTTGAACTGACTGCACTGACAGGCTTTGTTTTAGTAGGATTATCCCTATCCAAATATGGCTTAAGCATATTTATGTGACATAGCTGTTTTTGTTTTCACCTGTAAGGTGTTATTATGATGTAATTTAAATCACTCAATTTATCAAATAGGTATGGCCCAAAGTAACGAGCATGGAGTGGTTTGCCAGGAATTGGAAGTAGAACAAGAACTTTTTGACCTGGTTCAAATTTCCGTTTTGAGGTGTTTTTATCATATTTGATTTTCATTGACTGCTGAGATGACTCAAGATTTTCTCTGGCTAATTCACATGCTTTAGAGAGTTTTGTACGAAAATCTGACACATATTGTAAAATATTCAGACAATCATCGTTGTCTGAGAGAAATTTCTCTTTAACGAGCTTAAGTGGGCCATGGACTGTATGTCCAAATACAAGCTCAAATAGGCTAAAACCAAGAGACTCTTGAATTGACTCTCTAACAGCAAAGAGCAGAAAATGAATTCCTTCATCCCACTGCTTCTCTGTGTCAAAACAGTAGGTCGTAATCATGTTTTTCAAAGTTTGATGAAATCGCTCAAGAGCACCCTGACTTTCTGGATGATAGGCGGATGACCTATACTGTTTAATGCCTAGCTGATCCATTACTTGTTGAAAAATACCAGACATAATGTTGAAGCCTTGATCGGACTGGACACATTTAGGGAGGCTGAATAAAGTGAAAAATTTGACTAAAGCTCTCACTATAGTCTTTGTCTTAATGTTTCTCAGTGGTATGGCTTCGGGCAACCGAGTTGATGTACACATTATTGTCCACATGTGCTCATTTCCTGATCTTGTTTTTGGTAGGGGCCCAACACAGTCTATTAGAATCCTACTAAATGGTTCTTGAATTGCAGGAATTGGCTGTAAAGGGGCCTTTGGAATGGTCTGATTTGGCTTTCCTACCATTTGACATGTGTGACAAGTTTTACAGAAATGTGTTACATCCTGCCTGAGATTAGGCCAATAAAAGTGACTGAGAATTTTATGATGCGTTTTCCTGACTCCTAAGTGACCAGCCCAGGGAGTTTCATGGGCCAGGCGCAATATTTCAGTACGGTAGGGCTTTGGAATCACGATTTGATGTTTTATAACCCAATCATCATCAACCAAAATGTCTGGAGGTCTCCATTTACGCATGAGAATACCAGATTTTGTATAATAGGAAACAGAGCTATCTGAAGTTTTACCTTCATCATCTACTTGTCAAACAAACACAAAATATATGGGTCTTTGTGTTGTTCTGCAATGAGATTTGATCTAGAAAATGTCTGACTTTTGTCAGCAGAAGTTTTACGGGAAGTTTTAAATCCATGAGGGATAACGGAATGATCCTTGTCAAACACCTGACTGAGAAAGGTGTCATTTAAGTCAACATCTGTGACATTATTCTTGAGAGTATTTTGATTCTCAGAAGTTTTCTTTGACATGGCTCGAGTAATAGCACTGGAAGGGAAAAGACCGGGATTTCTTCCTCTATTGGCTCTGGATTCTGATATAAACTAGGATTATCAGTCACAAGTGGATTTGTAATGACCTTGTCCCCAGCAAGGTCGTTTCCAAGAAGAAGATGAATCCCTTCAAAAGGCAAAAAAGGCCTATTACCTAAAGTCACAGGTCCAGAAACAAAGTCCGAAGACAAATGGACATTGTGGAGAGAAGCAGGAATGTAGTCATTACAATCTACCCCTTTAATAAGAACTTTAGAACCTGAAAATGACTTTTCAGAAAACGGCAGGGTATCTGCCAACAAAAGAGACTGGGAAGCCCCGGTATCTGTTAAAATTTTGACAGGGGTAGCGGAAGAAAAATCACTAGAAAGTGATATAAAACCATCATGAATAAATGGCCCGAAAATACCCATAATGCTATCTTGAGAAGAATTGATCTTGACCTCATTAATTGGGGATTAGAGGGGTTTAACCTCAGAAAATGTGTTGCACACATTATTAGACTCTAATTGAGTTGATGAAGAAATAAAGCTGGTTGGCTTAGATCCACTTTGAATACTTTGACCTTCATATTTTCTTTTCAATTTGAAACAATCTGACATTAAATGGCCGTCTTTCTTACAATAATTACAAGAAAGTGTACCGAACTGTTTGTCAGAAGGAGATTGAGACTTGGGATCTGATGATGTGGGAGTGTTGCTTGAATTTTGTGAACTGTTGTCATTTGATTTTCTGCTCTCCTTTGAAAAATTCTCGGATGAAAAGGAGGAGTTGAATTTACCTGCATTGTTTCTGTATGAAAAGGACTGGGATGGTTTGCTGAGAAAGGAAGATTTGTTGGTCAAGTAATAATCATCGGCCAAACGTGCAGCAACCTCCAATGTATCTGCCTTTTGTTCATTGATAAACGTCTTGATGTCACTTCTGATGCACCTTTTTAAATTCCTCAATCAAAACAAGTTGTCGTTATTTTTTATAATTCTGACTGACCTTTTCAGAAGAACACCAACGATCAAACAGTTGTTCTTTTGTTCGAGCAAATTCAACATAAGTTTGATCTTTCACCTTTTCACAATCCCTAAATTTCTGACGGTAAGCTTCAGGCACCAATTCATAGCCCTTGAGAATTAATTCCTTCACAGAATCATAATTTGAAGCCTGCTCTACTGACAACTGAATGTAAATTTCTCTGGCTTTACCCACCAAAGCACTTTGCAGAAGCATAGACCAGGACTCCTTAGGCCAATTCAGACTCTGAGCAATTTTCTCAACATGAAGGAAATATTTGTCAACATCCTTTTCTTGGAAAGGGGGAACTAACCTGAAATGCTTAGTGATGTCAAAACCGGTAGGTCCAGAGTAACGGACTCACTGTCAGAGGATGGTGAGTTCTAGACTCCAGCACAGTGTTGTGCCCTTGAGCAAAGGTACTTTACTCCTCAGTGCTCCCTTGGGGGTTAGTGGGTTATTACCTCATCCTGTAATTGGGCTAACGCCTGTTGGATGATGGACTGAATAAAAAAATAAAACTGTCTAAAGGGGAGAATTGTCCTAACTGTCCAAGCTCTAAACGTTTCATTTCTAATCTTTCTTTCATTTCTAATTCTTTCTGTCTCTGTCTTTCTTCCATTTGTAATCTTTCTTTTTCTAATGCCTGTCTCTCTTTTTCCATTTGTAATTCTTTTTCTTTGATTTGTAATTCTTTTTCTTTTTCTAATACCAATTTTTATAGCTCGAAATCTGCCTGTATTTCTAATTCCAATTCCCTAAGTTCAAAGGAAGACTCAGGCTCATAATCATGTAAGACGGATTCCTCAAATTTGCCTACACTGACTAAATATTTGATAATATTTAACTGAATTTCCTTCTTGCGCATAGATCTCTTGACTTCTACTTTAAGGAAATCAGCCAGTGCAATAAGGTAGTCTTTTTTGAGGGAATCAAATGCGTCCTGATCAAGGTCATCCATAAATTCGTCTAGCTTGAATTCCGCCATGATTTAATTTCGCTGAGTTCACAGTATACAGTAGTTTTGAAAAACGCAGGCAAAATGTTGTAAAACAGCTCAAAATATTCGTATCCCGGACAAGCCCCCAATTTTGTTATGTGCAGAGAAAACGAACAAAAGGGTGAACTCAGCAGATTCCGTTTAAACAAAATTTATTACGAAAATAAAACTAATTGCTAGGTCAGGGATAGAGAACAAGCTTTAAAAGTGTACAGACTACTTATCTCAGCTGGGACGGCAAAGCTCCAGTCTCAGAGTTGTAACAGTCAGTCCTTTGGCTTGTAGGCTTGAAGTTGCACAAAGTCCACAGTATGCCAGCGTTGGCATTGAAGGTCTTGAAAAGTCTTGAGATTGACTACTTCAGGAGTTTCCAAACACTTGTAGTAACAAACAAGAGACACGATCCCAAAAGTCTGACTGGAAGCTGTGCACGTCCCTTTTATACACATGTGCTTAAATAAGGGCATATAAGAACAATCTAGAACTTTTATTGACATGCTAATTACTGTTCTAAAATTATCTCTCTTACACAGCTAACTGAATTTCCAGAACATTCCAAACATGACTAATTGAATTCAAGGTTGTGAGGTCATTGAGGGCAGTGACCTTGAGAATATTCTAGACTAATTGAACTCAGGTCATGATGAGTGTGGGGAAAATGACCTACATAACAATACTAAATTTCAAAGCTATCAGACCGGTAATTTTTGAGAAACACACTTTTTGACCAAAACTGGAAAAATTGCCCCCAAAATACAAAATTACTGATTTCGTCATTATTTCAATAAATATCATTAAGTTTATCTATTATAACCTGTATACCAAATTCCAAAGCTATCAGATGATTGGTTTTGGAAATACACATTTTTGACCAAAAAGGTCTCCATCAGTTGACATAATCTGCTTTCTGATAGGGTCAACAATGTCGATCACAAAGTCTGATTGTTCCAATAGACCACATCATCACCAATTAATTTTAATGTGATATTAGTTCCACGTGTAACTCTACATCCCTTTGTTCCTGTGGGTAAACATCCCTTCATTAAAAGAATAAATTGCTATTTACACAAACATCATTCTCAATACAATTTGTATGTCACAAAAATGACTCTTATACCACTTAGGGCGATGTTCGATATTACTAATACATCGAGCTTTACATGCTAACATTTTACGTAAGTTTTTCGTGAGAAAAAATCAGGCCATTGCCTTCGAAAACAGTTCAAACCCACGTTATTATCGTTCTCTTGTTCCTCGATGGGCTTTAAAAACCCACTATCGCGATCGTATAGTTTGACCTCGCGGTCGCTTCCTCCATTGTTTCGGCCATTTTGAATATAGCTATGAGGACCGACAGGTGTAGTACTTACGTTTTCATTGCTATATATCAAGGTCACCACATAAGGGTGGGCAATTGCAGTAGCTAATAGAATCGTCCATTGCAAATCAGATTTCCATTCAGGCGATACACGCAAAAGGCGTTGCAAAGGAATTGCAGTAGCTCGTCTATTTAACTTTGTTTCACACAAACCAGTTGAATAGTTTGATACCACAGCTTGTGATACTGGTCTGAACCATTTCTGAAGGTAAACAATATTTTAACAATGGAAGAGTCCCAAAATGTAACCGGCGGAATCGTTAGAGTTACTGGTCAATTTTGCCGCCCGCCGGTAAGTTTATACGATCGAAGATGTTCACAGCGGGTCTCCAAATTGTTGATTCATTGAAAAGCAGTCAGGTTACCAGATTACCGCTGTCAAAAACAAACTCGGCGTACCATGTAAGCGATCATGCAAATGGTTGAATACGGGCTTGTCTCAAACTTTTAAAGAATTTAGCGCTGGACAAAGTAGTACAAAGAGATGAAACTATAATTTATAGACTCAAGCAAGCATGGACACTGAACGACCTCTGTGCCTGTGAATGCATTACGTCTCTGAGACTCAGCTCAGCAGAGAGTGAATGCCCTGCTAAACAAACCTCCACAGATGCATGAGCCTTGATAGCTGAGAGAAGGTATTTCGTTTATGATTTCGTTCATCTGACATGAGAATGGCAAGATTTGGGTTGCAATACAAGTAAAAAATAACATTCTATGAGTAGTTTGATGACAAATAGCAGACAAATGCGGATAACTTTACAGATAGAACATCTAATGGTGACGTCCTCTAATGGTGACGTTTCCTAACTAATTGAGGATAAAACGGGTCAGTAATAATTCTTAAGTAGATATTACAGATTGACAGCAAATGACACCCTATAAGCCTGCTAAATGCAAGAGAAAGTAGCTCAGTAGATGAGCAAAATTTCATTTGAGGCTGCTTGCTCTGCTATTCTCGCGTAAGGGAGAATTATTTTTAACTTTTGCGACGTTTTGTAAAAATATTCAACATGTCTGGTATTTTGCCTCGAAAGGGAAATTCCTAACCATGAGACTGGCAGAAAGTATTTGAATCCTAGTACTACAGCTTACACTGTTTCAGATCTGGTGCAGATTTGGTAGCAGCAGCCTCAAATGCATGATCACTGCATGCACAACACAAGTTACAGGTAATGGATGGTTGTCTAGTTCTGCCTCAGGCACTCGCATAAGCTAAATTTGAAATAATCCCGGTTCTTTGAAAACTTAAGTAACGAAACACAATCACTTGGAAACATTGAGCACTCTACCGCAATACAGCGATTTGGCATGTCAGAACTTTTTGTACAAGATAATCTTTCAAATTAGATGGACGAATAAGGTCTCGGTTAGGCTCCAGAGTACTGTGCCACGTATTTGCGTCACTTCCATAGTAGTAGTAGTAGTAGTAGTAGTAGTAGTAGTAGTAGTAGTAGTAGTAGTAATTTATTATAGTGACTAGTGATAAACACAAAGCCACAACGGGCTTATTAGTCACTAGAAAATAAAGTTAAATACATGTGAGGAAAGCTGTTCATAGAAAATTTAAATACAAAAAATTACATTTTCACAGTACAAATCAGGTAAGTCATTTGAAAACCAAGATCAACGGCTGAAAATTAATGCGTTATATATGTTAGCGATTGTCGTCTTTTGTAAGCTTTACAAATAAATTTGATTGTACACCCAATGGCATTAGTAATTAAAAAATCGAATTTCTGAACATCTGAGTAATCTTCAAAGTTTCTACAAATATTATAAACAGCATCAAATAAAGTTGTTTGGTAATCATTGTACAAAGAACAATGTAATAACAAATGCATTTCATCCTCAAGGGCGTTATCGTTACAATAAATACATTTTCTATCTTGTACAATTTCTCCTCGATATCTGCCAGTTTCCACACGAAGTGGTAATATCCCAAATCTAAACTGAGCATAAAGTGAGCGGGTACTTCTCTCTAAATTATATAATAAATAGTTTTCCCTTTGATAGGCCCTTTTAAAAATCTTATAGGTACGTAGTTTGGGTTGGTTGTTTACTTTGTCAGACCAGTGAATTACTCTGTCTGCTTCAACTTTTTCTTTAACTTTTACCAGATCACAACAACCTCCATTTTCCGAAACATCAATATCTAAATAGTCAAAAATTTCATGCAATTCATAACTAAAATTATTAATACATAAAGAGTTGTCCCATAAGAAAATTCGTTTACACAATCTGTTATGATCCATAATCACCAGTCTATTCCAGTATCTGACCATGTTGGTCCAGTGTCTAGTTTTTGATGAAATCCAACAAGTATCACCTTCAATGGCCGAGGTGGGAGCAAATTTATGAACTCCTAGAAAAAATCGAAGAGCTCTATTTTGGATATTGTCACACTTTACATGAGATGCAAATCCCCAGATAGCAGAACAATATTCCATGATAGGTACTACACAGTTGTCTTACAATTTTGTAAATGTACAAAAACCCATATTTTTAACAGTTTTAAACTTTGAACAAATTTTACCAAGAGCTCTGCTTGCAGATTCTGCAAGCATCTCATACATATATTTGAAATGTAAAGATTCTTCTAACACAACCCCAAGATATTTACATTTTGTA
This sequence comes from Ptychodera flava, assembly GCA_001465055.1. Lineage (NCBI taxonomy): Eukaryota > Metazoa > Hemichordata > Enteropneusta > Ptychoderidae > Ptychodera > Ptychodera flava. The sequence continues at coordinate 35,885 of LD346203.1, forward strand.
ACATACTCTAATTCAGCACCTGCTAATCGAAACGTGAAGTTACTTTTCTCTATACCTCTACGTCTGAAATGAACAATTTGTGATTTACTTTTATTTATCAAAAGACGCCATTTTCTACACCATGAAGTAATGTAGTCTAACATCTTTTGCATGACTCTTCATTGTGCGAAATTACAGCAATATCGTCAGCATACAACAGAGCTGATACATTATCGTCGCCTATTTGAATGCCACAATTTAACTCTTTTAAATCTACAACCAAATCATTGATACATATAGAAAATAAAGTTGGTGAAAGATTATCACCCTGCCTTACACCATGCAATGTATTGAACCAGTCAGTATAATTGTCATTAACTTTGACACAAGCTGACGTATTTGAATATAATGATGCTATTAAATTGTACCTTTTCCCATCAATGTTATTAAGTAAAAGTTTATACAAAAGGATATTTCTATCTACAAAATCAAATGCTATCTGTTAATCAATAAAAGTTACAAAAGTAGGAAGACTATTGTTCATTCTGTTTCTAATAATGGATGTAAGAACAATGACATGATCTTGACAAAACTGTTTTTACGAAATCCATTCTGCTCGTCAACTAAAATATTATTATTATCTAGAAATACAGTAAGTCTTTTATTTAGAATTGAACTATATACTTTTGAAATGACAGACAACAAACTTATTCCTCTATAATTAAGTGGAACTCTCACATCATTAGTTCGACACTTAGGAATAGGATAAATAACACTTTTACGCCGATTACTGGGTATCTTGCCAGAATCAAAACACATTTGAAAAAGATGAACTAAAACTTCAATAACATTGTCATTTTTAAGCACTTCATATGGAATGTTATCAATACCACTTGCTTTCCTATTTTTACCCTTTAATACGGCACATTTAACTTCAGCAAAAGTGAAATTTTTATTCAAATGTTGATTTTGTTCATATGACGGATCAGATAAATTCTTCTCTAACACAGACTTATGATGTTTCACATCACTATAAAATTGCTCATCAAACTGATCCCTAGCGTCACTGGTTTGTGAATATAACGCAGAAAAATCTCTCTTCTAAGAACCTAATACAAAATTCGAGTCAATAATAACATTATGGTCATCATTATAAACTTCCATGGGTATAGAATTCTTAACCGTTTTACTGGGTTCCAAACGCTCAACATACTCCCAAAAGCGTGTAGGATTCGCAGTACAAATTTCCTCAATTTCGATTATCTATAAGATCACCCAAAGAGCACTTCCGGTCTTTTGGTTGACTCTTTCAAATCGCTGACATTGGGTGAAAAAGTTTTTATTCTAGGAGTCAACAATATAGTTTTCGACTGTCATGAATTTATTTCACCTATTATTTATACTTAAGTTTTCTAATGCCATTGAGATGGGTAAGTCGTGTCAGGAGAACTTTAACAGTTAGAGTTATCAAATATCTAACAAAAGTCTGCAAGGAGATTTTCTGTAAATTTCAAAGTTATGATGCTAAAAACAGTATTAAGTGTGTGAGAAACAAATTTACAAATATAATCTATAACGTTTTTGAATTTGTTTCACCCTTTCTTTTTTATCCTTTCTTTTCTGATTTTTCTCTTTCAACAACAATGCAAACAAACAATGCATGTTTTGTCTTAAAGTTTGAATGGAGCCGTGTTGATCTTGACTAAATTTTGTGAATATTGTTTGGGGGTAGCACACTGTAGATCAACTTTTTAGTATGACATTAGCTTTCGGAGACAACAGTGTCCTTCATCAGATGTACTTGCAGAATGGACAAAGAAGCAAAAGGCCAAATGCATCGTGGGTACTGGACAATGCCTAAAGGAGGTGTCAATGTGAAACAAAGAGTTTGAGCCAAGGTGTAAAAACACTTTTGAATGAGGACAATGGTTGGAACAACTGGGGCAAAATACAGCCAACATAGTTATTTGCAATGTGTTAAAAATCTCGATTGAGTCCTTCTTTAACACAGTCGAAATATTGTATGATGTTGAGTTCGTCAGTCTCTCTGCAGATGGTGCTTTTACTTCGAATCTTTCTAAGTACAGCCACACGGATATCTTTGATAGAATGTCCGGCCAGGTTAAAGTGTTCGGCAACAGGTTTATATGTTTTGTTACTCTGTATATCTTACTTGTGATTGTTAATGCGTTTCCGCAGTGGCTGTCCCGTTTGGCCAATGTATTCAGCGGAAGGACATCTTATACAGGTGATAGCATAGATGACGTTACTGGAGTCACAGTCATATGATCCTTTGATGTTGAAATTCTTCTGATTGGGTCCGATTGGGTCCGACACAGTTTGCATCTTACTTTATTTAAACTGAATCCCACTGGTTGTAACTTACAGTACACAACTGAAGAAACTGAACAAAATAGTCAATGAACTCCACCCTATCATACGAGAGGACACACTACTCCGAGAAGTCTTCCCGGAAAAACCGATAGTAGCTTATAGGCAGCCTCCTAACCTAAAACAACGCATATTCACCAGTACACTTCCTATGACCATCCAATCCCATGGAACAAAACCCTGTAATAAAGTGCATCACGCGGGTGATGCACGGCGCCTATGTCCTAGTGCATCCTTTGTGGTATTTTCATGATAACCTTATTATTATACATCTTACATTCTTCACTAGGGTATCAAATTGTCTAGCTGTTGAAACGAAGCTATCTGTTGGCGGGATAGGGTGCGTGGCTTTCCAGGTCGACGTCATCACAAGGTCAACCTCGCCTTTTCAGGACCCGCATAGCGGTGAACGCTACCCCGCCACTAAAAGCTGCGTTTCCACAGCTACAAATTGTCTGAGTAGTGACCGTTTTAGTGCAATGTCAACATTTTTTCTTCTGATTTACAGTGCAAATGTATAACGACATCTCAGACGGCTTCAGCAAGCTCTAAAGTGTGTGTACTACACACGTACGTACAGAGCGCGCGAGGCTGAACAAACTATGACCAGTCCGTAACATCGTCTCACATACTGGAAGACAAGAAATAACTGTTTTACGCGCTATCCATCAATGTCGCAAACTTGTACGGTGTAAAATTGTGACAGCCATCAGCCAAATCAGAGTGCGACATCCACATTTAATTTTATCTGATTAATTTATTCATGATCAGCTGTCAATCTTTGTACGGAATGATGTTCTCCGTATAATGATCTAGGTACCCTGTTATAGTTTTTAAACCTTAAGCCGGCCGACTTTATGAATTGCATACACAACCCTATCAAAATTTTGACCTTGAAGGCGATCCATATCATGCTTGAGACAGTATCGTCTTACACTTCGTTCCCCGATTAAATCACAGACAGTAGAGGGGGACTCCCCTCCACTGTTCCACGGAGTTCTTGGACACTCTGTCGTAAATACTTGTCTGCCCTACCTCGATGCGACGTTTTTGGCTTACCGGGTCTGGCTCTTCTCGACCATCCCTTTCTTTCTTGATTATCTAGATAGGAAGCGCATGATACACAATACTTCCCTGGAGACATGCCAATCCTTTCATTTACCTATGACAAAAATAATAACAAGTTTATAGTTACATCAGAATAAATTTTTAAATAGTTTTGCTGCGTTGTTAACTGAAGTGGGCTGACTCAACTCAAGTTTGAAATTATATATGATCATAAGATACATTTTCTTGTATTTACCAAAAACTCATAGAATGAAAGTAGGGAAAGTGTGAGAATACAACTCCAAAAGCCAACACTTCAGGGTGTATTTGTGATAAGCAGAAGCACATAAATAGCTTCCTTAAGAGTATTAGATCTTACATTTAATTCATGACTAGAGGATTGCCATTTATCGTTGAGGGCCTCAGAAACTCTCCTGGTTCTGTTTTGTGTTGCTTTTATTTACAATACTTTATCGTCACATAATTTTTTTATCATTCATAATAAACTATCATCAATTTAATATGTTTACCTTGGTTTATTTGTGGCACAAACTTAATTTAAGATGTCGCAAATAATCTCATTTTGCGCTATTTAGCTCACTCCGTTACGATAGAAATTTTGTGCAACACCTGCGCAAACGTCCATTTCCCTACATAGTCCCCATGATTAATTGTTAAAACAACGTTAACAGTTTTATAATTTTTTTTCAGTGCTGCCGGAGAGCAATAATATAAAACCTCTGGCTAATTGATTAATTATGTTTATTAAAACGGGTAATTCCCGTGTAATTGTAATTCCCGGGTCAAGTCGGTATGCCCCTTGAAGGGTAACTGTCATGTCAAAGCCGTGGTTTACAAGGCCAAAGTATCATCGGAGGAGAACTCCGAGAGGGTTTACATCAGCATCACTGATAACACCTTCAAGACACCTTACTCTAACAACATGCAATCGTTCCGTTACGAGAGATACAAAAACAATATCAAGTTGTCAAAATTTGTATGGAACTGAGGAAGCAAGGACCAAGTCTTTGACATGTCGTGGTCAATCATTGACAAAGCATCGAGCTACTCTTACATAAGCAAGCGATGTAATCTTTGTATACCAGAAAAGCTGCACACTATAAGTGCTGACAAATTTACACTGTTAAACAAACGCTCTGCGTTGGTTTCAATATTGCGCCAACAAAACTATATAAATATATATATATATATATATATATATATATATATATATATATATATATATATATATATATATATATATATGTTCTACTGTGGTTTTTCAGGTTGTCCCAGTGTTGTCGGTGTCGTGGTAATATTGATGTAAAAGTGCTATCGCACAAACTCCTATCATAGCACACCGCCGCAGTAGAAACCTGTGTGATCTACTAGTTCATGGTGAATTACAACAATCCGATGCACCAGCAAGTTTCTACAAACATCCCTTACAAAAAAGTCCTATTGGACTACAATAGGAATCAGTCTGATAGGATTGTCCAATAGTATTTTGAGACAATATCCTATGAGACAGTCCCATAGTAGTCCAATAGGAATGTGACACCTATCCTATGAGACAGTCCCATAGTAGTCCAATAGGAATGCGACACCTGTCCTATGAGACAGTCCCATAGTAGTCCAATAGGAATGTGACACCTGTCCTATGAGACAGTCCCATAGTAGTCCAATAGGAATGCGACACCTGTCCTATCAGACTGTCCCATAGTAGTCCAATAGGAACATTAGACATGTCCTATTAGACAGTCCTATGGTAGTCTAATAATAATATGTCCTATTTGACAGTCCTATGGTAATCCAATTGGAACATTAGAACGTCCATTGAACTCAGCCTGTACATGTGTAGACATTGTTATTGTTGAGAAATGAATTCTGGTCTGGACAAGAATTAAAATGTAAACAATAACAATTTGAATTTTACACATACAGACGCTAAGAAGACAAGCTATATAGCAGGTGTTTCAACGTTCATTAGGGAGCAAAGAAGAACTTGCAATGGATATGCTTTTGAACAAAGAAACTTTATTTCTAAAATCAGAAAGAATGACAGGAAATTAAAGCGTAGTATAAAATATTATACAAAGCTGTATGTAACAATTATCTAATTAAACTATTATAGCTAAGACTACAGAAGCATATAACACATAGAAATTAAGGTCTGCCTTCATGAAATTTTTGTGTTGCAGTTTTATATGGCTCTTGTTATGGGTGATAAGTTCATTTGATGCTGCTATGTAATCTTTCCGAAAGTTATGACACAAAACATTCAATTTTCAGTATCATAATTTTAATAATTCAATAGCCAATTGAGCTCTATCAGCATAGAAAGAATTCAGGTTTCATGATGGCAATACATGAGCAGAAATCATTGAGATATCAACTTCCTGTTTGTTATGTAACAGGGGGTCCAACCCCATTGTTCCATTGCTCCTTTTTCTCACATAAATATCAATGCATTTTGGACCATATGTATCCAATCACTAACTACATTACTACCTTGGCTTTAAACTTCACTCCTGTGTATATTCTTTGTGTGGACTGAATTAAATGCCATAGTCAACAAGCTAGAAGTCACACAATGGGTATACACTGATCATGAGCAGGCAAGTAGACAAAGGATTATTGTAAACCTGGCTATTTCTGTAACTATTCAGTCTTCAAAAGGAAAACACTGACATATAATAATCTGTCCTACCTAACTTTGCTGTACTACAGTGATATAAAAGCTGTAAAACACCCAGTTATGCTGCCACACAGTCATTTTTCAGAGCTACACCTGCCTTTTGTCTGTTCTGCAGCGGCCATCTTGTTTTGATGATGCTAGCCCACAATGCACTGCAGCCGCCCAAATGCATTCTGGGCTTAGGTTTTCCAATAGGACAGTCTAATAGGACTTTAGAAAGGTGTACAAAATATGTGTTGATCAGACATAGCTATGATAATGAGGTGATATTGATTCTCATTTATGAATTTGAAGTGTAATAGTCCTCAGTCTGTGGAAACTCAATGATATTGTAACTGTGTGTTACTTATATGTATGCATGAGTCAGCATGTAAACTTGATTGCTGGGCCTATTTATTGATTGTTTTATTGATTTAAGTGTTTATTTATTTATTTATTTATGTATTTTGCTTGCTTGTATATTTTTTTTCATTTAATTCTAGAAATAGCAAAATGCGACATTTTTACAAACCATATCTTTCCTTCAGTACCAGTCCAAAGATTAATTGCAAATTAATTTGCAAAATATTTTGCTCTCTGAGAATGGTAAGAATAATTTTGTCAGAGCAACAGCAAAAGCTAATGATTCTGACAGAATTGAATAAATCCTATTTGAATGTCATTTACAAAAGGATTGTCCTGTAGGACATTCAGGGATTGTTCCCATAGGACAAGCATGGTCCCACAAAGTTCCTATTGGAATTTCAATTACAATGGGATTGTCCAATAGGACTTCAAATCATTATTCCTATAGGACCAGCCTGGTCCTACACCATTCCTGTGGTACGCCTATTGGACGACGGTCAATCCCACTTGGGTCCTATAGGACTTTTCCGTAAGGGATGGCTCAACCAGGGGCTGCAACATATGTAAACATTGTACAAACGCCACCAGTTTTCATAGCCACTCAAATAATACAGTTCATACTAACAAACAAAACTTTACATGCATGTCTAAAACATAATTGTAACCTGCAACAGCTGCAAAAAAACAGTACGTAGGAGAGACCAAACCAGAGTTTCAACTAAGATTCAATGACCATCTGTCCACCATCCGTCGTAACTCAAACATGCCAGTAGCGATCAATTTCAATTCAGATCAACACAAAATCGAAGACGTATCAATTGTTGGCATTGTAAAAATCAATAAAATTGACTATCAATTTCGAAAAAAGCTGGAATCCTTGTGGATTTCAAAATTAAAGACATTAACACCAAACTTCCTAAATATTCAAAGCTGGCTGCTCCAATTATAACACTGGTGGAGACCAAAGACGGCAGCGTTTTAGCTTTAAGTATGCGATCAGGTACAGTGTGTCTGAAAGAACAGAGTCTTTCGGACTCGCCAATGTCATAAACTTGGGATAACTTTAAAAGCCATGGAATCTCTAAGAATAAGAACTACTGCTTCGATACTGTGGTAGTATTACCTTCATAAACATATTAACAAAATTTTCTTAACAACTCTGAATGCCATGGCCATTTGTTCCTAGCGCGTTTGCCAACTTGCCTCAACATCAGAACAGCGTGAGACAATGATTGACACATTCACATAACCGAAACCATCAGCGGAAATACCATGTCGGCGACAATAATCTTGCAATGTTTGACAATAAAAAAAATTGAAGACTGTTCATGTAATGAATATTTTATCACATGAACTAGCCCAATCGCCACCTATGTGACGTCAAAAAGAACAGACAAGAAATCTAAATTACCCCTGTTCTACGTCATCAACCATAAATGTGTTTGCTGCAAGGATGGTACCATTCGCACATGCTTGTTTCGACACATACCGACTTGTCGTGAATGATGCCATGCTATCTCTTAAGAAATTTTTACAAAAAGGTGACTCGATAAATCCAGACATGGAAACAGACATAGAAAGCATATTTGTCCAACGGAATTTTGAGTCACTGGAAGAATCGAATGGAATACCGTCGAATAAATGAGTACTGTATAATCTTTGGGAAAGCGACATAGGAGGCGCAAGCATAAAGTCATTTGACGAACAATGATAAATTTCCTTTATCACTCAAAAATTCCGTAAAATCTCGCTCAGAATCAACGCCAATGGGGAACCAATCTCAGTTTAACCATCTGGTCAAGACCACAACCAAACATGGGATGTCAAAGATAAACGTCGAACTTTATTACGACTGGTGTAAAGCTTACACAACAACAAAGATGGCGATGCAGCGAGAGAGAAGATACCATGCGCAGAACAACTGGTCCAACAAAGTGCCAATTGCGAGAGGGCGATATAACAATGCAACAACACATAGTGGCATGACCACTTTTTTCCTCTAAATAAAAAATCCGCAAACCTGGAAAAGGACAAAAAACTAAACTACTTAACAACATCGGTCAACTTTCTCACAACGCAAGAGGGGAACGCAAAGACTAATTCCTCAAGCTCTCTAAAAGGTCAGAATAAAGTCACTTAGATGTCTTGGGAGCTTGCATTCACGGAAAGATCGTCTAGTGTCCTTGGCATCACTGGAAGCGTCAGCACTGGGACTGGGACACAGGCTGGTTCTGGTGAGGAAGGAGATTGGTCTTTGACCGGCTGACTCTGAGTTTGGGAAGTTTCATGCTGATCTGGATGTTTACCCTGCAAAGAGAAAAGTTGTGGGATGCAGGGAGGCTCAGGAAGACTCTGGGCTGGACGCGGTGAGGTTTCCTCATCTGACGAGAAACCTTCCGTTGTGTCACGTAAAAGATAAGGAGGGGGCCTGTAGCCTGTAGTACCTTATAACACTTGCATTCTTTAACACAGTGCGATGTCCGATGAAGCTGGTCACCACGGAACTTTCAAATATTACACCATTGGTCTTCAACGCTGGTAATTCAGTAACGGTCATGGGCTGATGACTTATGGCGGTCTGCATGTAAGTAAACGAGATCACTAAGGGGAAGGAGTAACAGTCTTGCCTCTTGGAGCTTTGGACTGTTTACTGGCACAGTGGTTAGCCAGGCGCTGAGCATGCTGTGCGATAATAAGATTGTGATCGTTTATCGGTAGCTGGGCGCTGGTGAACTGGTCTCTTTGCAACCACATTTAATGGGTGGAGAGGCCGCTGGATCGGATGTGGGAATTAACATGAGCAACAGCTATTGCGAGTGATAGTGGCATCATAGTCATGCACAGTGGATCTTGGCAGAGTAGTTCATCTTCCACTTCCTGAATTGCTCTGTCAACAACTGGGTCTTTATTACGATTCGTGATGCGGCCTATCTCAATTGAAATCCGTGCTGCTTGAGTAGATCATCGTGGCAGAGAGCAGTGAATCCTGGGGCAGGGTTGGTGCGGATGACAGCAGGGGACCATCTAGTAGTCGCATCTCAATACACAGTCGTGCAAGAGCATCACGGAGTGTACTATGGCGTTCATCTTCCACAAGGCATGCTGTAGTGAAGGAGGTGATGCATTCATGAAGAACGAGGACATGTTGGCGCTCTCTTTTGATAACATCGGCAGCAAAGGAAATACCAAAAACCTCAGGTGGACCCATGGTAGACTGCTCAGCAAGTGATTGTAGAACCTTGCACAGAGAGGTGCACTGGTGACATGATGGACATACCTGCTGAATGGACTTATCTAAGTCAAGGGCATAGAAGTAGCGACGTATGATCTCTTTCATTTGATGACAAGATGGTTGGCTTAATCTGATGTGCATCGCTGTCAGGAAACCATCCAGAACCTGGCGCAGAATTACGATGCATTCATGGGAAGGTACAAATGGGTTAGAGCGTGTAACAAATAGTAATCAATCTTTCGCAAAGGTAACAGTATTTAAATAGCGCTTGATATTCTTGATGTCAGTCATCTTTTTTGAAGGACGAGTTCCCTGGGTCAAGTGTGCATGCGTTCTGCTTTGATCTGAGCACTCAGACTATAAGTCATGCAATGCACCCCTATTCGTGAAAGGAAGCCGAGCATTACCTGAGACAACATCCTTGATTTAAAGGGATCTGACGGTGCTGTCCTCAATGCGTCTTAGGAGCAAACTTGACAGGACGGAGTGCAGCAAGGTTGTGTGTTTTGACTCGCAAAGTCAGAAGGAATATTCTCAGTGCCTGAGAGACGGCAAACCAACGCTCGGTATCGGCTCACAGCCAATAAGAATGTTGTCACACGTTGACTGGCAGAAAAGTCTCCACGGCACAATTTCTCATAGGCTTGCATGCAGGGCTTGCTGTCTGTGAGGATGCAAGACTTGTGGTGAGACTGGATAATGTACCGACTGAAGTGCTTTACAGAGACAGCAATACAGAGGGCTTCGACTTCACATGGAAGCCATGTTGCCTGCCGCCCTCGCAATTTGGCACTGAAGAAACCTGCAAGGTATAGTTTGTTGTGACGGGAAATATAAAGACTTGAACCAATACTATTGCTTTTGAATGATATGTCAGTAACAATCCATAGTTTGTCAGAAGGTCTGGGGAGTGTTATTGGGTGACAACGCTGATTGCACTGCATGGCAGGCGTCATAGAGGGTATCTGTCCACACAATGTTGTCGGTCAACTGAAGACTGGCGGTTGTGTTTTCAAGTGGGATGAGGAGTGAGGCACATCCAGGTATAACCCTTGCTAACACTTGATAGGCACCAATAAGTGAGCGAAGACCGCGGACTGACTTCGGAGGTTGGCAAGACAATAGAGTTGGTGATGCTATGCCGCTTGCTGAGAGAGTGCCTTTGTGCCAAATCCAACGAAGTATTGTTGCTGAAAGGGGACATACGGTGGTATTGGTAGCTGAAAGGCATAAGTTGTTCAGGTGTAAGGCCTGTAATACACGCTTCTAGTTGACTAAAAGCTCTTCAACGGAATTAGCACCACAGTAGAGGTCATCTGCTATCTTGGTTACGATGCCCTCGGTGAGAAGGTCACCTAAAACTCTGCACATTAGCTCTTCCAGAGCTGTTTTGAAGCCAGGTATTCCCATGGTGGACTGTGTATACACTCGAACACCGCAGCATTGGGTGGATACACCACAATACTTAAGAGATTCGTGGGAAAGGGGGATCCGTTAGAATGCTTGGGTGAGATCGGTGGCAATGATATACTCCCATTGTGCTATCTGGTTCAGTGTACTGTCCATGTTTGCCATGTTGAGTGTGGCTTGGAAGAGACTGACTGTCCGTGATACCCAGTAATATTATGTTTACTGATTGGTTGTCAACCTACGCGTGAAGTCTGAACGGCTGCTGGTACGGGAAGGCTGGTAGAAGGTCGGAAAATGTCCTCCTTTCCTGGAATGAGGTGTAGGTCCGTAAATTGCTGCCACCACGCCAATTGGGAAACGATCCCAGTTTAACCATCAGGTCAAGACCACAACCAAACACGGGATGTCAAAGACAAACGTCGAACTTTAATACGACTGGTGTAAAGCTTACAAAACAAAAAGATAGCGATGCGGCAACAGAGAGAAGAGAGCATGCGAGACAGAACAACTAGTCCAACAAAGTGCCATAACACTGTAGATTTGTCAGCATTGGTAATGTGCAGCTTTTCTAATATACAAAGGTTGGTGAGTGACCACGAAATGTCAAAGACTTGGTCCTTACTTCTTTAGTTCCATACAAACTTTGACAACTCGGTATTGTTACAGTATCTCTCGTTACAGAACGATTGCATCTGGTTAGTGTAGTGCGTCTTGAAGGTGTTATCAGTGAAGCCGATGTTAACCCTCTCATCGTTGTCCTCAGTTTATACTTTGGCTTCATAAACCATGCCATAAATTTCCATAAATTTGCATTGTTTATGCAAGGATACTTAGTATAAACAAAAGTTATGCAAACACGCACAGCCTAGTTTGAGCAGAGGTGAATGGACTATGCCATACCCGTTGGAAGATGGTCCTTTCCATATAACATGATGCAAGCTCCAAGTTTGGTTTTCACTGCGGGGCAAAAGGCCCTCCATTTTGTTTCATATTAGCGTGTCACTTTTTCGCCACACATACGTCGTGTACGCGTACAGTGAGTCAAATGCGCCTTTGACGGTATGTATTAAATTTCTGCGAATTTCCACGCTGCACAGCTTAATATTGATGGAAGAGTTGCAGATTCAATTTTCTCATATGTTGACCTTTCCATTATGATATTTTGGTAATAATTTCATGAAGGAATTATGAAAATACATATGGGATAATTATTCATATGCAAAAATGGGTCAAAACACAGTCAACAGCCAAATGATCGTTAACTCGTCATTTCATAAAAATAAGAGGGAAACTCAAAAAAGTAAAACGATAGAGTTTTAGTTAACCTTCATGAGATGTGCTATTTCAAATGTCGTAAGAAATTACAGCAAAATGAAAAAGTTAAACCAACAGGTTTTTCAGATATATTTTTCATTTTACCACCCCGCGAATAAGCTCGATTTCCCGTAGAAAACAATGGCGTGTAATACATCGAACAGATTGCACACTTCTCGTCAGTTCAAATTCCTCAATTTTGAGCGAATAATGATGCAAATCGACATGGTGATCCTTTGATTAATATACTAAATTCCTATCTTTTGACATTTTTGAATTTCTTCATGAAAATTATTTTACTTGAATTTTATTTATTCCGATCACTGAAATATACTGTTTCCGTCAGTGATTTGGTGATCTGACGGCGTGCACATATGCAGAACACGGGCCTTAAATTGACGCATTTTAATCAGTATGCGTCTCGTAAGTTGTACAGATCAAATGCGTATCATGTTGTTGTAATTTATACAGGGTGCAGACTCTCCACTGTAATCGTGCAGTTAACGTTATCGATCGATATTCTTTTATCGGAAATTGATACATTGTTGTCGTGCTCACGCGCAGGTCGATCCCAGCTCAAAACGGCTCCAAACTTGGCCAAAGCGCGCAAAACGTGCTGAAACATAAACGCATCGCCAAAACTGTGAAAAAGTGTCGACGATTCAATTTAAGTACAAAAGTCAAATGGATACATTGATTTTATGGTATATAAGTCATTACATACGGGTAATGTGAACATATTCGTGATATGACCTGAACATATGAGCCGGTACGCCAGCAGATTTCGATCGATATTCTATTGAAAATAAATTGATACAATATTCGCTGTCATCACTAGCATCCGGCCGAAAGCACTCTCAGGTAGAATATATGCTCCGCGGAAACGAAACAATCAGGCATAGTTTCGTCCGGCAGTGTTTTTTCCCATGATTCAAATAACATGCCTACTTCCTGTACATTTTTAAAGGTTTTTGTAAAAAATCACGCGAGTTATAAATGAGAAAAATAGCTTTTCCGGCTAAGTGACCACAAAGCTACCATATATGTAAAAATCATCCTTGGTGAACTTTCCCTTTAACCAATTTTTGACGAACAGCTCTTAAAACATGTGATCCTGTACTCAGTCTATAATCATTTGTAACTTGTTAGATGCATACATTTTATCAATTCACAATTTCCGGGGGCACCCAATATTTAAATGAAATTTTTTGCATGTTGTGTTTGGATTATTTCACAGGTAGGTTTCCTGTACACAGCGTTGTCATTAGGCCTCAATAACCATGCATAACAATGCAGATTAATTTCCCTGTTCGATTAGGAAGTACCTTCTGTATGCAATTACCTATAAAGCCCAGAGTACAGACAGAATATTGAGGTCTTGAGATGAGAAATATGGGTTAGCTGTATCATTTTCAATAGAGTAGCCTCTTCTTGGCATGTATTAAGGTTCCAAGATAAGAAATTGACCTTTTTAAGCCAACAATTTTCTAGTGGTTATTAAGGTAGAACGCACCTCGGGGACAGACATTCGGACTGTCAAACTTTTACAATTCTCTTCTGATATACTACATGTGGGGGTTCATTTTAAAGCTCTTGGTGAAAGAAAACTTTTTACCGGCTTACTTTTTCGAAATTCGAAAATTTTTATTTTTCTCCGTAGAGTTAACACAGGGATGGCGGCCATTTTGAATTTCTAATATCGGTAAATCTTGGGTAATTTGTTTCTCTAGAACCAAAATTTGCACGGTGACCCCCTATTTTTATTCTTGATTTTGAAAGAGAATGATTAAAAGGTTCCTTGAGGAAAGTTAGAGCAAAAGTTTAAGTCTTTCACTTTCGAGGTACATATTACCTTAAGCTCAGAACCCCCGTAAATTATATATTTTAAGAAAGCCTAGATATAGGAGAACATTTTGGTTACAAAAGTGTCAATATTGTGAACATAAATATCACGTGGAACGTAATTTGCTTAATTTTCAGAAATTAGTTTTCCCTCTGTTTTGTTTCAATGCATGGAGATGTGTGGCCGAAATTTGAGTGAGTGCAAGCTGTTCTGAGGATCTTTCAAAATATGTCTTACAAATTTTCTAAACCGTCTTAAACAATTGTTACACCAGAAAACCTTCCAAAGCGGTGAATTAAAGTCTAGTTGATTTCATTAAAATTGTGCTCCAAAAAACTAAGCAAAATATAAAAAAGCTGAGAATACTTTGGAAGAGCATTGTTACAGCTTGCATTCCAGCAAGTTTGAGTCGGATATTTTTAGGTATTGATACAAAACAAAGTAAAGATCGATTTTTGAAAGGTTATGCAAATTACCTAGTACGTGATAGTAATGTAAACAATGGTGACACAGTGATTACCAAATGTTCCCCAATATCTAAGCTTTTAGAAATTGTATAATTTACAGGTGTTCTGCCCTTATTAACTACTAGAGAAGTGCCACCTAGAAAGGTCAACTTCTTGTCTTGGAACCTTAAATGAAAGTATACAAATTGGTGAATGTTATCATAGTCAAAACAATATTATTTATATATTGTTTATTAAAATTTTCATTTTCCTGTTGCTCGTTATTATGTAATCACAAAGACTGAATAAAATAGAACTTCCATATTTAGAATCATATATATTGCTTGTTGACTATTGTCCAATATATATTTTCGTCTAGTTTAATCGTTGGTGTTGTTAGTCGATATGTTTAACAATTTTCAATTGAAGTTAAGTAGAAATGTGCTAGTTTATCATTATGTATGTATGTATGTATGTATGTATGTATGTATGTATATATATATATATATATATATATATATATATATATATATATATGTGTGTGTGTGTGTGTGTGT
>LD346203.1:64302-174858 GCA_001465055.1 Ptychodera flava
ATATATCAACGAATGCGTGGGAAATGACAACAGAAACTACGATATCAAATGGTCAATCATCGACAGAGCTCCCCCCCCTATTCAAATAAAACCAAACGCTGCAACCTTTGCATAACAGATAAACATATCAACCCTTAACAAACGAACAGAATTCCTCTCAAAGTGCAGACACCGCAGCAAATTCCTTCTCATCAATAACTTACTTGCCATTGGCCGCAACCGCTTATTTGAATATGTATACTCACCTGCAACACAATATAAACAGTCCGATTCCGCCAAATACTCACTCCTGATGATTGCTTAGCGCATGAAACAGCCTGTAGAGTGACAACTACAAGTTCCTAGATTCTCAGTATATATATATATATATATATATATATATATATATATATATATATATATATATATATATATATATATATTATATGTTTCAGGTGTGGTGTGTTTTGGGTGGGCTTGTAAAGATTTTTTTAGCTCAAAGATAGGTATGATTTTAGAGGGTTTATATGACAGACAGTACTCCGTCTGATATAGGTGTGTTTTAGGTAGGTTAGAATAATCACAAAATTGTCAAAATCAAAGTCAAAAAGTTATATGTTTCTGGTGGGTAACAATGAACAGCAAATTTACAAATTTCAAACGAGGTGGGTATCATGTGTGTGTTTACTATTTCAAAAGTTTATAAAGGATGCACCCAAAACACAACTAGCCTTTCAGTTGTGTTCAAGGTGCATCCGTAACCGAACTATTTTTCCTAGCTGGGGTGTATCAAGGAGCTAGTTTGTGGGTTGAATAACATTCGAGGTGTTTTGGTTGGGGTCAAGGTGCATCCGGTTTGCACCTTTAGGAAATAGGGAGAGTTTTAGCAATACTGTCGTGTTGTTCAGTTATCCTCTGACTATCACTGGAAAATCACCTAGCAACCTGCCCATTATGGTTCTTGAAATCATGTAGCCAAATCAATGCAGCATAATCAGTCTGCAATACAATAGATGACCATGTGATTATTGTTTAAAGTATTCCATACACTCTAGCACTGCTAAACGCTCATGGCATTTGACACAGTAATTTTTTTCCTCGCTTGACAACACATGGCCTGCATAACTAACTGGCCTCTCCTGACCCTGCTTCACCTAACTCTTTCTATCTTGCTGACTAGCACACATTCGGCTGCCATAGGGCTCGTCAACTCATCTATCAATTCTCTCTCGTACAAGTTTGTAACCTGTTTCTTTGTCTCTTCACGTTGTACGGTATTGCAACTACTTCACAGGCACAATATTGTTCGTTTCAATGTTATGCTTAAAATAGTCCGTCCTATCTGTCCATTCTATAAATATCAAGTTATCAATGGTTCCCACAGCTAAAGTCATCATGATCTTTTGTCAAACTCTTGACAATCTTGCCCTGTTAATGAGAGGGAGATTCTTGAAATCATAGTGTACAAATCTACCAAGTAATAATGTAGGGTCAAATTTTCCTCATTCACAACCTTTGACCCATTACCACCCTAACACTTCAACAGTCGAAGTCGCCATAACACCATCTGTACTGGTTCAGAAGATTTGACACCTTTAAAGGATACATTGGTCTCTTCATAGCAAACCAACAAAAGTATCAGCCTTCACGTATACAGTTTCATTACCCCTATTAGCACCCTAACAGGCAAGTTTGTAGATCTAATAGACACTGATGTACCACAGATGACCACACCCATTTCCGGCAATTTTCCCCCTTAAACCGATTCAATGATTGCTACTCTGTTACTCTACCAGTGTCTCTGAGACATGCAGTAGCACCCTTTGCACATGTCGAGTGATTTCTTATCCCCTGTGAATGAATATCCTCAGGTCTTGCAGGCTTATGATACCCAGCCTAACCAACGTTGGTGGCCATGTATATTTGGGTAGGACAATTACCTCATGTCCTGAAGGAATAGCAACGTCTCTTAATATTTTCACCTGACAGACACAGGCTTTAAGGTATTTGTACTGTTAAAATTTAGTTGCTTTCGATCTATTGATAGTTCCCCAGTCCAATCATCAGTAATGCAACCAATTGCATGTTAGAAGCTCCTACAAATAATGCCAGCAATGTTACACCAGCCGCCAAAACAGTTTAAGCTCATCAAGAAAGATACTCTAAGCTCCACCAAGACAGATATTCAACTCAAGAAGTCAACTCACCACGAGCAGTGTACCTTCGCCTGCACAGTAACATTTACTGGTTTTAAGCGGCAGCTGAACCAAACACAGCGAACTATGTACAAACCTCCCATTTTTCAAATATTAATTCAAGTTTAACTAATTTGTCAAGTCAAGATTAAACTATTCGTTGGGTTCATCTTTTAGCTTGCCAATTCGTAGTAATTTGCCTGATAACGAAGTATAAATTTATCAATTTATCAAAGTCCATTCCTTAACTGACCATCGGCTTCTCACACCTCGTTGGGACATCTTCTGCACTATCGCCATATTCGTCGATTTTTTTTCTTTGAAAGATATCTAACGCTTCACACGATACAAAGAGTTGCCATACATTTCGTAACCCAAGATCACTGAAACTGAACTTTTCGTCGCCTCTCTGAATGACGAGAAAATCGCCCGTAACTTTATCGCCACCAAGGAGTTGACTTGGTTCAAGTTGGTGAATTTTCAAAAAATAAAAAGATTTGTAAAAGTTCCTCGTGTAAAATTTGGCAGCGATCGAACGCGTTTTTATTTAGTCTGTGCAGCTATAGCAGTAGTGAGTTAGTTTGTGTGAAATCGAGTGAAAGCTGTGCACAAACACGCTTCAAACACAGTTAAAGTGTGCGATGGTCGTCGTGTGGAAGGTAGGCGTGGTTTTATCTTTGAGTGTAACGCGTGCTCTGATTGGTCCGCCTGATTTTCTAATTCCATCCAACTCACTTAAAGGCGGAGCCTCCCTTTAAAAGGACGCAAAGTTATGGCGGCGTTCATCGTGTAAGTGGACACTAAACAGGCAGCACGCAGGCACACGCTCCAGAAAATGCAACTTTTTAGTTTTCCCCGGCCGCAAAAACACAGACAGACTGCCAAGCGGTCAGCACAAAGCTGCTGCCGATCGAACTCTGTGGTTATATTCAAAGTCTAACACGACTGAAAGACAATTTTTTAGGAAATTAAGCGTTTGTGGTGGGGAATCAATGACCGTTGGCGATTTGAACCAACCGTCAATCAAAAGATTGCATAAACTCTGTTTGCAGGATTAGCAAAATGTGACAAAAGGTTGAGATCAGTTTGTGTAATCAATGTTATAGAAATCAAACATCGTACTGGCCAAGCGTTTGACTGGGAGGAGAACTCCACTGATGCGAGAACCTGGAATTGAAAAGTGCGGCTTTAACGCAGTATAGTGGCGGTATCCCACACGGCGTGGTTAGTGGAAGACTCCTGTCCGGCTAACGAGCCGTGCAAGCGGACGATGCAAAAACATATGAGCTGGCTGAAATTGTGAAAAGTTGCACATTTTCACCCTTTCAGGTCTGACTTTCTGCTAACTTACCAAAGCAACACCTATATATACCTTTAGGGGGGTAAGCCTGAGAGGGTCATATCTCACTTAATTCATAATCATTGATGTCACTTCATTTTGCCAAGTCAGGGTTTAACATGGTCCAGGCTGTTTGATGATGTTACAATCCGTGGAATTCCTTCTTCATCACTTCAAGACATACAATGTAGCTGCAAACATTTATGACCCTGAAATTAAAATTCATTTATAAATGTATAGCTTACTCATTTATTGATAATTAAGAGAATGAAAATAATGATATGTACATAATGCAACTATTTTACTACTCTGCCTATAGTATCATGTGTTTTTGTAATGCCTCCATGTTGTAGTTCACTTAATATGTTTTATTACATGCCTTGGTGTGAGTGAAAATCAATGTATTGGTTTGAATAGGAACATCAGAGAAGTCAGTGGGCCGTGTGGAAAATATATTAACCGGTTTCCATACATTATCCAGTCTGGTGAAGCCCTTCGACGTTGTATACATTAAAGTAGCTCCTTAATGCTAGATGTAATATGACATTAAACTGGTCAATAACCATTTCCATTCAAGGTAATATATTATCAGGTCCATCGGACATTTGTGATTTACAAATTTAAGTAGGACCATCCTGAACTACTGAGAATTAGGGGTGGTACCAGGTGTCCTGAATGGCTAAGCGTATCCTGCTAGCATGCTACACGCGTCAGGATTGGTCCCAAAATTGTCAAAGTAGGTCCTTAACGCTAGATGTAATATTACATTTAAACTTGTCCAATAATCATTCCCATTTAAAGTAATATATTACAAGGTCCCTGGGACATTTGTGATTTCATTCCCAATGTAATTCCCCGGTCGTAAACAATGAGGCTCCCTTACAAAATTTTTTGGATGAAGATTTGCTTCCTCAGAGCACCAGTAGCACATCTGGATGATACTTTGTACAACTACAAGGCGAGTCAAATTTAAACGACAATAGAACATTTGGGCCCACAGTGAAGACGTTCGTGTTTTCTCTACTACGTCTGTGTAGACTTACTCAAATTCTGTGTTCATATAAGTATCAAAACCTATAGTAAATTCAAGTACTAAACATTAGCAGACCGTCACATTAAAAGGCACTGCTAGGCTGTTGCGTATATAGTGGGGTGAAGGTCTTGGCTTGGCCAGCCAGTAACTCAGCTGCCCATGGAAAAGCCAGGTGACGGGGCCAGTCTACGTCTGCCAAAGTTTTGCTTGCTTGGAGGGTTTGATAGCTTTTGGTCATAGCTTTTCGTCGACAATGTAACATATGCATTTATGATAAAACTGTTTAGCACAAATTCCAAACTTACCTTGTATGATCTCACGGTAGCCTTAAATGTTCTGTTAGCCATGACCATTGTAACTGGACTCGACTGCGACTATATTCCATTTTGCGTGCATGGGACTTTGGCGGAACCATGGTAAAACCGAAAGTTTTGAAGGGACTTGCCATTATAGAAGTAGTTGTTGACATCATCGGTAACACTGGCATAAACTCTCGTCAATATTTCTAGTTTTACAGTGCAGTGGAGTGTCAATATGATCAATGCGTGAGCTACATTGTTGGGCCCACAGACAAGGACAGTTATTGTCTCCAAATGCTGTGCTGAGCCACAAGCTGACTCTTGACCTTTTACTGGGGTAAGCCTAATTCACATGCCACGTGCTGCGTGCCACACGCCGCCTGCTGCGAGCCCAGAGCCCAGAGCTAAAGTTCATGATGCACGATAGCATGTTCAGCTAGAAATAGGTGCATTTACACTCCAATTTAATTCATTGATTCATTTTCATGGATAAATCAACATCTGGGATTCAACGCTGCCTTCAAAATGCATAAACCTGTGACCAGCGAATGTGCGTTTGCGAAATCTATGTCAAAGGGCATATGCAGAAAAGGACTCGAGAGAAATTATAGGGAGGAAAGGAGGGAGGGCCAACACTTTTCAAACGCACTCTGCGCGTAAAATTGTAACATTAAAAACTTGATCAATCAAAATTATGTACATTATTTTGTATACCATATTGTAAGGTTGCTATATGTCAATATTTAGGTCTTAAACCATGATAATATCAAGATTTTTTACAATGTTATTTTTGAGAATTTCACTGCGCAAAATGCTTGATATGCAACAATGTATACACATATACTGATTCTGTATATGTGTCAGATACGTTAGTATACACGAACGTTCACTAATAAAATGCAAAGCTACAGTGTACACTTAGTGTGCAAAGATCAGTGTTACGTATACTCTTGATCTGCGCAGAAATACGCTATGCATATCAACGTATTGGAATTTTCTATATACAAAGACATACGTTGCATATGCAATTAATATTGCGTTCCATATACGTCAATGTACGTAAATATGCTAAGCGCATATCAAGCATTTTGTCCAGTGTTTATGGCCTTTGACCTGCCCCCCTGCAACTAAGCTGTTGCTTGTTCTAATATGGTCAAATACAGCAGGTGTCTATCGAACTATGACTGGTATTGGACACCAACCTTCGATCCTCAAATCATCCTGTACCTCACTAAATATGCATATCTATGATTTATAGTGTTATGTAGGTCATTTTCCCCCACACTAATCATGACCTGAGTTCAATTAGTCTAGAACATTCTCAAGATCACAGCCCTTAATGACCTCACAACCTTGAATTCAATTAGTCATGTTTGGAATGTTCTGGAAATTTAGTAAGCTGTGTAAGAAAGATAATTTTAGAACAGTAATTAGCATGTCAATAAAAGTTCTAGATTGTTCTTATATGCCCTTATGTAAGCACATGGGCATAAAAAGGGACGTGCACAGCTTCCAGTCAGATTTGGGATTGTGTCTCTTGTGTGTTACTTCAAGTCTTTGGAAACTCAAGCAGTAGTCATTCTCAAGACTTTTCAAGACCTTCACTGCCAACGCTGGATTTATACTGTGGACTTTGTGCAACTTCAAGTCTGCAAGCCAAAGGACAGTTCATTCATCCGATAGACTGTTACAACTCTGAGACTGGAGCTTTGCCGTCCCAGCTGAGATAAGTAGTCTGTACACTTTTAAAGCATGTAGTCTATCCCTGACTTAGCAATTAGTTTTATTTTCGTAATAAATTTTGTTTAAACAGGAACTGCTGAGTTCACCACTTTGTTCGTTTTCTCTGCACGTAACAAAATTGGGGGCTTGTCCAGGATACGAATATTTTGAGCCGTTTGACAACATTTTGCCTGCCTTTTCAAAACTACTGTATACTGTGAACTCAGCGAAATTCAATCATGGCGGAATTCAAGCCAGACGAATTTGTGAAGGACCTTGCTCAGGACACATTTGATCCCCTCAAAAAGACATACTCATTGCACTGGCCGATTTCCTTAAAGTAGATGTCAAGAGATCTATGCGCAAGAAGGAAATTCAGTTCAATATTGTCAAATATTTAGTCAGTGTAGGCAAATTTGAGGAATCCGTCTTGCATGATTATGAGCCTGAGTCTTCCTTTGAACGTAGAAAATTAAAAATTGGAAATACAGGCAGATTTAGAGCTTAAAAAATTGGCATTAGAAAAAGAAGAAGAATTACAAATGAAAGAAAAAGAATTACAAATGGAAAGAGAGAGACAGGCATTAGAAAAAGAAAAAAATACAAATGCAGTTGCAAATGGAAGAAAGACACAGAGAGAAAGAATTAGAAATGAAAGAAATATTAGAAATGAAACGTTTAGAGCTTAGAAAGTCATGAAAATTCTTCCCTTCAAACAAATTTGACATCACTAAGCATTTCAGGTAAGTTCCCCCTTTCCAAGAAAAGGATGTTGATAAATATTTCCTTCATTTTGAGAAAATTGCTCACAGTGTGAATTGACCTAAGGAGTCCTGGTTTATGCTTTTGCAGAGTTCTTTGGTGGGTAAACCCAGAGAAATTTATATTCAGTTGTCAGTAGAGCAGGCTTTAAATTATGATTCTGTGAAGGAATTCATTCTCAAGGGATATGAGTTGGTGCCTGAAGCTTACTGTCAGAAATTTAGGGATCGTGAGAAGGTGAAGGATCAAACTTATGTTGAATTTGCTCGAACAAAAGAACAACTGTTCGACCGTTGGTGTTCTTCCTGAAAGGGTCAGTCAGAAGTATGTCAAATTACGACAGCTTGTTTTGATTTAGGAATTTAAAAGGTGCTTTCAGAGTGACATCAAAACATTTATCAATGAACAAAAGGCCGATATATTGGAGGTTGCTGCACGTTTTGCAGATGATTATTCATTGACCCACAAATCTTCAGTTCTCAGCAAACCATCCCAGTCCTTTTCATACAGAAACAATGCAGGTAAATTTAACTCCTCCTTTTCATGCAAGAATTTTTCAAAGGAGAGTAGGAAATCAAATGACAACAGTTCACAGAATTCAAGTAACACTCCCATATCATCAGATCCCAAGTCTGAATCTCCTTCTGACAAACAGTTCGGTACACTTTCTTGTAATTATTGTAAGAAAAACGGCCATTTAATGTCAGATTGTTTCAAATTGAAAAGAAAACGTGAAGGTCAAAGTGGTCAAAGTGGATCTAAGCCCACTGGCTTTATTTCTTTATCAACTCAATTAGAGTCTAATAATATGTGCAACACATTTTCTGAGGTTGAACCCATCTTATCCCCAATTAATGAGGTCAAGGTCAAATCTTCTCAAGATAGCATTATGGGTATTTTTGAACCATTTATTCATGTTGGTTTTATATCACTTTCTAGTGATTTCTCTTCCGCTACCCCTGTCAAAATTTTAAGAGATATCGGGGTGTCTCAGTCTCTTTTGTGGGTAGATACCCTGCCGTTTTCTGAAAAGTCATTTATAGGTTCTAAAGTTCTTATTAAGGGGGTAGATTGTAATGACTACATTCCTGTTCCTCTCCATAATGTCTATTTGTCTTCGGACTTTGTTTCTGGACCTGTGACTTTAGGTATTAGGCCTTTTTTGCCTTTTGAAGGGATTCACTTTCTCCTTGGAAACGATCTTGCTGGGGACAAGGTCATTACAAATCCACTTGTTACTGATAATGCTAGTTTAGATCAGAATCCAGAGCCAATAGAGGAAAAAATTCCGGGTTATTCCCTCCATGTGCTATTACTCGAGCTATGTCAAAGAAAACTTCTAAGAATCAAAATATTCTCAAAAATGATGTCACAGATGTTGACTTAAATGACACATTTCTCAGTCATGTGTTTGACACGGATCATTCCGTTATCCCTCATGGATTTGAAACTTCCAGTAAAACTTCTGCTGACCAAGATCAGACATTTTCTAGACCAAATCTCATTGCAGAACAACACAAAGATCAAGATATTTTGTCTTTGTTTGACAGGGTAGACGATGAAGGTGGGACTTCAGATGGCTCTGTTTCGTATTATACAAAATCTGGTATTCTCATGCATAAATGAAGACCTCCAGATGTCTTGGTTGATGACGATTGGGTTATAAATACGGCTAATTTTCAATCGGGTTCGAACCCACAACATACAGCATCAGTCGCCTAGCGGAGAGGCAACAGAGAGAACCGCTCAGCTAAATCCCCACTCTCTAAAAAGAATGGTTCAGTTGCCGGCTAAGTTGTTACATTTTTCTGACAGAGACCGCTCCACACGTTGTAGAGTTCATGAAGCACTCACGCACGTACGCTCACTATCACACATCGCACACACAAACTTTATCGAAGCGAAGCAATGAATACATCGCTTTAACTGGGCGAACGATAGCCTCGGGGACAATTCTGTCCACCAGCAGAGCTATCAACCCAGGGTAGGAAATACGGCTAGTTGTCAATTGGGTTCGAACCCGCAACATACGGCATCAGCCGCCTAGCGGAGAGGCAACAGAGAGAACCGCTCAGCTAAATCCCCACTCTCTAAAAACAATGGTTCAGTAGCCGGCTAAGTTGTTACATTTTTCTGACAGAGACCGCTCCACAAGTTGTAGAGTTCGTGAAGGACTCACGCACGTACGCTCACTATCACACATCACACACACAAACTTTATCGAAGCGAAGCAATGAATACATCGCTTTAACTGGGCGAACGATAGCCTCGGGGACAATTCTGTCCACCAGCAGAGCTATCAACCCAGGGTAGGAAATACGGCTAGTTGTCAATCGGGTTGGAACCCGCAACATACGGCATCAGTCGCCTAGCGGAGAGGCAACAGAGAGAACCGCTCAGCTAAATCCCCACTCTCTAAAAACAATGGTTCAGTAGCCAGCTAAGTTGTTACATTTTTCTGACAGAGACCGCTCCACAAGTTGTAGAGTTCGTGAAGCACTCACGCACGTACGCTCACTATCACACATCGCACACACAAACTTTATCGAAGCGAAGCAATGAATACATCGCTTTAACTTGGCGAACGATAGCCTCGGGGACAATTCTGTCCACAAGCAGAGCTATCAACCCAGGGTAGGAAATATGGCTAGTTGTCAATCGGGTTCGAACCCACAACATACGGCATCAGTCGCCTAGCGGAGAGGCAACAGAGAGAACCGCTCAGCTAAATCCCCACTCTCTAAAAAGAATGGTTCAGTAGCCGGCTAAGTTGTTACATTTTTCTGACAGAGACCGCTCCACAAGTTGTAGAGTTCGTGAAGGACTCACGCACGTACGCTCACTATCACACATCGCACACACAAACTTTATCAAAGCGAAGCAATGAATACATCGCTTTAACTGGGCGAACGCCAGGGTAGGAAATACGGCTAGTATAAAACATCAAATTGTGGTTCCAAAGCCCTATCGTGCTGAAATATTGCGCCTTGCCAATGAAACCCCCTGGGCTGGTCATTTAGGTGTCAGGAAAACTTATCATAAAATTCTCAGTCACTTTTATTTGCCTAACCTCAGACAGGATGTAGCACATTTCTGTAAAACTTGTCACACACGTCAAATGGTAGGAAAGCCAAATCAGACCATTCCGAAGGCCCCTTTACAGCCGATTACTGCATTTAAAGAACCATTTATTAGGATACTAATAGACTGTGTTAGGCCCCTACCAAATACAAGATCAGGAATTGGGTACGTGTTGACAATTATGTGTACATCTACTCGGTTCCCAGAAGTCATACCACTGAGAAACATAAAGACAAAGACTATAGTTTAAGATTTAGTCAAAATTTTCACTTTCTTCGGCCTCCCTTAATGTGTCCAGTCCGATCAAGGTTCCAACTTTATGTCTGGAATTTTTCAACAAGTAATGGATCAGCTGGGCATTAAACAGTATAGGTCATCCGCCTATCATCCTGAAAGTCAGGGTACTCTTGAGCGATTTCATCAAACTTTGAAAAACATGATTAGGACCAACTGTTTTGACACAGAGAAGCAAATGGATGAAGGAATTCATTTTCAGCTCTTTGCTGTTAGAGAGTCAATTCAAGAGTCTCTTGGTTTTAGCCCATTTGGGCTTGTATATGGACATACAGTACATGGCCCACTTAAGCTCGTTAAAGAGAAATTCCTATCAGACGATGATGATTGTCTGAATATTTTACAATATGTCTCAGATTTTCGTACAAAACTCTCTAAAGCATGCGAATTAGTTAGAGAAAATCTTGAGTCATCTCAGCAGTCAATGAAAAACAAATACGATAAAAAACACCTCAAAACGGAAGTTTGAACCAGGTCAAAAAGTTATTGTTCTTCTTCCGGTTTCTGGCAAACCTCTCCATGCTCACTACTTTGGGCCATATCTAATTGATAAGAAATTGAGCGATTTAAATTACATCATAATAACACCTGACAGGCGAAAATAAAAACAGCTATATGACATAAATATGCTAAGCCATATTTGGATAGAGATAATCCTACTATAATACAGCCTGTCAGTGCAGTCAGTTCTAGCCATTATGAAGATAGTGATACTGAAACTGACTTGAGTGAAAATACTCTAAATTCAAAGCTTGGCTCGGTCAAGCTTCAGAACTCAGAAATCCTGGAGAATCTTGAGACTACAAAGTTGGCACACCTCCAGCCAGAACAACAACAACAGGTGAAAGAACTGCTCCACGATTATAAACACCTGTTTCAAGATGTTCCAACGAGGACAAACGTCATCTATCATGACGTTGATGTTGGAGACAGTAAGCCTGTAAAACAACATCCATACAGACTGAATCCAGCGAAAGCGAAATATCTCCACGAAGAAGTCAAATACCTGCTGGACAATGACTTTATTGAACCAAGTAGAAGTAACTGGAATTCGTCATGCATACTTGTTCCCAAATCAGATCACAGTTATCGTATGTGCACGGACTACAGGAAGGTGAACACTTTAACAAAGACAGACACTTTCCCAATCCCGAGGATTGATGATTGCATCGACCGAGTGAGAAAAGCCAAGTATGTGACGAAATTTGACCTACTGAAGGGATTTTGGCAAGTCGCTCTGGCGGATCGTGCTCGTGAAATATCCGCCTTTGTTACACCAGACGGATTGTTCCAGTACAAGGTGATGCCATTCAAAATGAAGAACTCTCCAGCAATGTTCCAACGGATGATCAACGATGTCATACCCGGGCTAGACAGATGAGTAGCTTACGTCGACGACGTCATTCTGTATAGTGACACCTGGGAGGAACTTTGAGAGACTTAGCAAAGCAATGTTGACTGTCAACCTTGCCAAATGTGAGTTTGGTTGGGCGAGCGGGACGAACCTTGGACATACTGTAGGACAGGGTTAGGTAAAACCTGTTGATGCCAAAATCAGTGCCATTTCAAATTTTCCAACACCAAACTGCAAATGACAAGTGATGCGCTTTCTCGGTATGGCTGGTTACTATAGAAAATTCTGTCAAAATTTCTCCACAATTACTGAGCCTTTAACTAACTTACTTAAAAAGAAAGTAAAGTTTGTTTGGTCAGAGCAATGCCAACAGGCATTTGATACACTTAAAGCCATACTGCAAAGTGCTCCAGTGTTGTCTGTACAAGATTTCACTTTGCCATTCAAATTAGCTGTAGATGCTAGTGATACGGCTGCTAGAGCTGTTTTATTGCAAGAGGATAGTCATGGGATAGATCATCCTGTTTGCTACTTGTCACGCACACTTAACAAATCCCAGAGAAACTACTCTACAATTGAAAAAGAGTTTTTATCTTTGATATTAGCTTTACAGCTTTTTGAAGTTTATGTTACTTCTTCAACTCAGACAATAGTGGTTTATATTGATCACAACCCTCTTGTTTTTCTGCAGAAAGTAAAAGGCAAAAACCAGAGATTGTTAAGATGGAGTTTAATGTTACAGGAGTTCAATCTTGATATTAGACATATCAAAGGCAGAGAAAATTTAATTGCAGACTGTCTGTATAGTATTTAGGGTTTATTGTTGTTCACACTTTTAAGATTACATTTGTAAAAGAAAGATTTTTCTTTGAAAAATTTTCTTTTTTGAAGAGGGGGTGTGTTATATAGGTCATTTCCCCCAACACTCATCATGACCTGAGTTCAGTTAGTCTAGAACATTCTCAGCATCACTGCCCTTAATGACCTCACAGCCTTGAATTCCATTAGTCATGTTTGGAATGTTCTGGAAATTTACTGAGTTGTGCAAGAGAGATAATTTTGGAACAGTAATTAGCATGTCAATAAAGGTTCTAGACTGTTCTTATTTGCTCTTATGTAAGCACATGTGTATAAAAAGGGACGTGCACAGCTTCCAGTCAGACTTTGGGGATTGTGTTTCTTGTGTGTTACTTCAATTCTTTGGAAACTCCAGCAGTAGTAATTTTCAAGACTTTTCAAGACCTTCACTGCCAACGCTGGATTTATACTGTGGACTTTGTGCAATTTCAAGTCTGCAAGCCAAAGGACTGTTCACTCATCCGACTGACTGTTACAATTCTGAGACTGGAGCTTTGCCGTACCAGCTGAGATAAGTAGTCTGTACACTTTTAAAGCTTGTATTATCTATAATTAGTTTTATTTTCGTAATAAATTTTGTTTAAACGGAAACTGCTAAGTTTACCCTTTTGTTCGTTTTCTCTGCACGTAGCAATACAATTACACTATTGAGTGTAAAAAGACCTGTAGGGCGATGCTGAATGTAATAGAATTGTAAATGTTTACAGTTGAATGTCTTTTGAACATATGGAAATGCCCCACATTTACAAGTGTCCTCTTGGCATTATACATTTGCCAAGTAACAACACCCCCCTAAATCAAGGGTTCCTTCCTTCAGTGTTCTCACCAGAAAAAAAATTTTGTGGGACATTTTGTCCCGCTGACCAAAAAAAAGCGGGACAATGGATGATTTTTGTGAGACAATATATAAATATGTTAAAAAAGTCAAACTGCAAATACGAACCTTATTCTATGCATTGAAAAAATAAAGGACTCAACAACTCATTCAACTTAACAACGTTTTTGTCAACATTCGGTGAAAATATCAACTGATATTGAATATCAGTGCCTTTTAATGAAAAGTCTATGGGACTTTCGTTCTTTCCAGTGTGAAAGTCCATTTCGGGGCCCTCTACAATAACAGTAGTTGCTGGAGTGTCCAGTCGTTCAGCTCCCAGTTGATTCCTGTCATGAGTTACTTTTTTTTTCGCACACTAAACCCCCTTTCACAACCAGCAGAAGGAATAGGCCAAGTCAGCATTTATTTAGATCAGGAAACATATCCCTATGATGTTTGTAAACAATCATCAACTTTTGACGTGAAATTTTGGTCGCCAGCCAAGGCTACAAATTTTGTCAATTGATTGAAGCATGGAAAAAAGACGCCCATGTTCTCACGTATAAGTTCGCCTGGAATAATATACTTATCACATGCGCAAGCCAAGAATTGATAATTGTTTGCATAATAAGAGAACTTTCCTCCAACTATTCCACATTTAAACCTCGGAACTACTTTTGGAATAATATCATCAATCGGCAGTGGGCCAGTTGTCGATCATTTCCAGTCGTAGGTACTAGGTCACGTGGGCGAGGAACGGAGCAAATGCCTGATAACATCACACAACACGTATCTCCCGCGAAGTTTATACATGATTCCAAACATAGCAAAGACCTAAAAATTATCTCAGACAAAGTTGCGTTATTTTTCGAGAACAAAAATTCACTGAATCTCAACGGCACGAACAATATAACGTCGTTCCCGTCAAGACCCTGGTTGCTATGCGGAACTCACAGTATAATGCTACCAGCTTCGAGTTCGTTGTTTTCGAAAAATGTTCAGCTTAGGGATAGGCTATAGGCCTACAAGCTTTACATTCTTGTGTTTTCGTTGTCGTAGCCTATGAAAATATTTATCGTGCCCATGACGCCTCCAGCTTCCGCGAATTCAATGGACATGGGCACCGGTACGCATGCAAGGCGAACACCACGTCCAGAGCGTCAGACTACCACAGTCTCGTGTGGTTCAATACACGATGGCCGCTGTGTGGTATACGTAATGATAATGCATCCACACATCGGCCATCATGTATCGAATCACAAGTGACTGTGGCTTTAGTACGCCCTCTGACGGGTATTGCCTCCAGATTGCCTCGGTTTCAACCAGGAAGTGTAATTACTCGCGTCAATCATTTACGTCCATGGTGAGAAGTATTGGCTGTATGATACGGCCGGCCGCGCCGTACGGCTGGCATCACGAAAGTTTGTAATTTCAAAGGCGCGCCACTATTGGCGCGCACGCCCGAGAAATCCGCGACAAAACAGAAAAATACGCGAGAATGTCGTGGAATCGCGGCCTGGTGAGAACGCTGTTCCTTGCTATCAGAAGTTGAGCTTTTCTGCTCAATGTTTGTTTGATTTGAGCCATGGAGTTAAAAAGGATGTTTTAATAAAGATTAGAGACTTGACATACTTATGTCTGCGCATGGAAGTGTCTGTGATTGTGAAAGACCTTCACAACACTATTCACGTAACATTTATGCATTCCTGGCCGCAACAGTGAACTGAAGTGGTCAAATTGATGAGATAAACAAGAGTGCCGGCCAAACGTACACGCTGGTTAAACTCACGATTCGAAGGTGCTCGAGTCTAAAGCTAGCTGATATGATTTTTCTGCAACTTCACGCCATTACCCATGACCTGGCTGATCATGTGCACGGCCAATTGTAAGCAGGTCTGAGCGAAGATCCACTGCATTGTTACATCACGCACTGTTTACTGCAAATACTGGTTAAATTAATGTTGAATTATGTGTATATTTGATGATGGTGTGACACGCAGTCACTTTAGCTGTGGGTCCATAGCTTTGGTGAATGCGTGTATGTTTGCATCACGCAATATGTATAAATGTACACCCGTGGTTACTGTTTCAATAATGTACATACCCTACCCATGTAATTTGCTTATTCATTTGTACAAATGTCATCTAATTATTTTACATGTGGTGCCTTATAGAAACACCTAAATTCTGTGACTTTAAGGATATTTTCTACATCTTTTCTAATGTGTATTTTCGTTCTACACCCGGTCCCAGAAGCATATTGAGACATTCACTTTCTAGTTTTTCTGCACAGCATTTGCATTGGTAGAATGCGCTATTATAGGGCTAGTAAAGCTATTTAACTTATTATTTTTCCAATATTTTTATATTGTTTATCAATTGCAACTGCATATTCTAACCAAAAGAATGTTGAAACAGGCACTAGTCAGCTTGTCAACATAGCGTCTATATGTGCAAAATGCAATGTTATTTGTTGCCTTTGAGTTCTAGTCTGGACCAGAATTTATTTGTCAACAATGGCAATGCAGTTTACGCATGTACAAGCCGAATTGACAAGCTTAACACCCTGCACGACAGCATGCTTTTGGAAGTATGACAAGATAATGTAGTTGAAATTTGGTAAAAAAATCATCAACAGTTAGAAATTCTGGTATTTTAATGTTTACATTTGAATTCATTTCTTACCCTTGAATGTTTACATTTTAATTCTAGTCTGCACCAGAATTCAATTTTCAATTATACACTTTACACATGCACATGTTCAGTTAAACATGCATGTTCGAGCTCAATTGACAAGATGGATACTGCGTATCTCAATATGCCTTGTGGAATAGAACATTACAATAAAAAAACAGAAAAATGAAAAATCATTACAAATTACAACTTCTGTACTTGAAATGTATCTTCTGATTCAATATGTAAACACCAAGTGAACAAAATATATGAATTTCAAATGCTGATATGATATTTGATGACACTGTGTACATGTAGAATTATAGATGTATGCCGGGAATTTGAGAGAATGCATGTCACATATTTTGTAACGTTCTTTGAAACCTTATTTTGTGACAGTTTTTAAAGTCTTTCCTTTATTTTCTTTGATATAACTTTCCTTCAGGTGTGGACAAATGAATAATTGTTCAAAGGTCGAATGAGAAAGTTTGTGTCAAATCAGTCATTATGATAATTAGACTTTGACACACAGAGGATGGATTAACTGCTTTCCATTCAGGTGTGGACAAATGAATAAATGTTCAAAGGTCGAATGAGAAAGTTTGTGTCAAATCAGTCATTATTATAATTAGACTTTGACACACAGATGATGGATTAACTGCTTTTGTACGTGAAAATTGAGGATGTGGAACTTTGTCATGCAAACACGCTTGAAGGGTTACGTTTTTGTGCATCGTCATCTTGAAAAGATTTGCCATCCTTAGTAATTTCAGTGAAGTTCTTCTTTAAAAAGTTACAACTGATACTAATATTTTCTATGTTTTTCGAATTATTTTCTATAAATGTGTACAGCCTTGTAAATTTGCAAAAATGTTAATAGCCCTATGTGTTTGTGGTTCCATGATTTTCTTTTATTTCTGTCAACTTTAATTAAAATACATTTATTTCAACAAGAAATGCATTATTTCTCCTGTTATATATATTCAACAGTATAAACACTGTTATAATCAGCAAAGTTATTTATCCACTGCCACACATGGTAAAGCCATGAAAATCATCAGTAAAGTCTGTGGCACATGAAATTGAACAGTTGGGGTCAGTCTAAGTTCAATTCAATGTGTAAAATAGTTGAGATAGCTTAGGCACGGTGGGCTTCCAAATGTCAACTTACGTTAAATTTGAACTTCAAGGTGAACAATTGTTGAGATGGCGAAGGTACATGTACTTTGGGCTTTCTAAATGAAAAGTGTTGTCGGACGAGAAGCTTATTGGACGGAATTTTTGAAAAAAAGTGCACAAAATAGAGGAGTGACTTCCTTTAACATCCATTTCCAGCAAAATATACCCAAAAATGATAGAAAATTATTGTTGTCAATAATATAAAAGGAATTTTTCTTTAAAATCTGCAAATGAAAGCATTGATATTATGATCCCAAATGCCCCGGGTAAAGTATTTCACAAATTTGCAATACAATTAAAAAAAGATGGTGGTTAAAAAGAGTAGTAAACCAATGTAATCATAATTTAGTTGAATCAGTACTGATATGAGTATGAGTGTTAGAAGGTGAAAACTCATCAAACTCTTATAATATGGTTAAGTTATAGATTTAAGAAAGAACACAAGGTCAGAAACCAATCTCTGTTATAATTAACACCAGTAATATAATGGAGCATGTATCCAGTTGCTGCTTGCTGAATTATTTCTATTTTGACCAGATTTTGTTAAGAATGAGCCGTCTGAACAACACTCCCATATTCAAGGTGGCTACAAATTAGGGAACAATAAAGAGCTCTAATAGTTTTTTTTCTGCCACACTTATACCCTCAAGTACACTTTAGCAACCAAATTACAACCAAGTTATCTGTTAAATGTCACGCAAATGCGATTGATATGGCTGTTCCAGTCTAGGTTTGATGTAAGACCAACACCCAGATCACAGTATTTCTCAATAAATTCTAAACATTTACAATTTGTAATATATTTAAAGTTCAGAGGTTTTCTTTCTGGATCTTGTGAACCTGAGAACATTACCTTGGAACAGTAGTTTAAATTTGCACAATACTGCAATATGTTATGAATCATGTGAGCATATTTATTTTATTATATCTGATGGTAGATGAAAGTAGGTTACGGGTTCCCGATTTCATC
The DNA here is from genome assembly GCA_001465055.1 of Ptychodera flava. Taxonomy (NCBI): domain Eukaryota; kingdom Metazoa; phylum Hemichordata; class Enteropneusta; family Ptychoderidae; genus Ptychodera; species Ptychodera flava. The sequence goes on from LD346203.1 coordinate 82,858, forward strand.
CTGCAGTCTGTCTTTTTGTATAGGTATCATTATGACATATACATGTCAGTAGCAACTCTGTCGTACACTGAGGTGAAGAATGCAACACTGAAGTAGTTGTAATGTGACGATATCTATCTATCTATCTGTCTATCTGTCTATCTATCTATCTATCTATCTATCTATCTATCTATCTATGAAATTTGTATTGCGCCAAATATCCAAAGTTAAACAATGCTCAGTGGCACTTAGAGTTACAATGAAAATTCTCTCTGGAAGATGTAAATTTTTAAGCGTCATTTGAAAATGTTGACATTAGGAGAGCTTTCTCTGTCCAGGGGTAAAGAGTTGCAAAGGACCGGACCTGCTTCAGAGAAGGAGCGGCGACCATAGGTAGTCAGATTCCATGTAGATATAAGTTATAACTAGTAGTAGGCTTCTATAAACTGACTGAATTGTAAACATGGTCATAAACAAATGTCTAGGTAATTCTGTCTACATATTATGTTAGGAATTTTCATCAGAAGCTGAAAAACGTCACACTGTTAGGTTTTTCAATAAGTATTGGAGTTAGGATTAAAAACTTATCAGTCAAGCTTAACATAAATTTCATTAATTGGGTGCAAAGTATGCTCAGGGCTCGCCTTTTTTCATATTTTTACCTTATGATCAAAGTAAACAACTTGGACCTGACACAAGATCTCTCAAGATGGTGACACTGTACTGTGTTATAAGTGCTATTTTCTTGCTAATATTAACAGGAGATGTGCCACCGACACACCGTCATTCAACGGATGACAGTATGGGCTCTATTGGAAATTGTCAATCTCAACAGTCACCCTCTCATCAGCAAGGTAGGAATGTCATGTTGATAAACACAGTTGACAACAGACTTCAATTGCAGTGATAATTTTGGTCAGAGCTTTATAAGGTTTTGATGGAGCATTGTACTGCTATAGAGCTGCTGGTAACATTTCGTTTTAATTTGAAGCCCTCCTTTCCAGATTAATGTAAAGAATGCATGATATTACATAGGTGTTGAATATGTGTCATCATGCAACTATTGAAACTCAAACTGTAATACCATTCCAGTCATTCAGTATTAGGGGCAATCTCTACTAGTTATGTTTTGTGTGTTTTGTGGGGTAACATTCATGATGGCAATTTTTGTTTATATTTTTATCCAGTTAGTCTAAAGTCTACTCTTGTCCAAGAAGAGATATCAACTATTCAGTCTAAGAAAGATACAACAGATAAACAACAGAGACAACAACGCACATTGAGTAAGTTGTGCATGCACCAAGTAAGACCACGTGGAGAAAATTCTTTGTTTGCCGTAATTAGCTTTAAAAAAAAACTTACCAGCACGCCTGTATAACACCAACCAACATAGATCAATCCAATAAACTTTCACTTTCCACGCGGTTTATTAGTCACAAGTGTGAAAACTCAACTATTACATTTACAATCAATGAAGGTATACTTTTGTAACTACAAAGCGTATTATAGTATGGGTGACTATGAGTCTGAACAAATATTCCATAACAACAATGGCAATAAACGTCATACCAGTACACAATGTAATACATGTATAGTGTGATAGTAACCAATTTGTGTTATGACAGCCTGTGGAAAACGAATTTCAAAATGATTAGGTAGAACGAAATCGTGTTTTCAAACAATAAATATTTCAAATATTAAAGTGAAAACGTTGCTGAGTGAAACAAAGTTTTTCGTTGACTTTCAGAAAACGAATTCTGAACATCCAGGTAAAAGTTTAAACTGTCTCTTACATACCTATTGTAATTGTTATAAGAATGAGTAGCTGAACAAAGCATAACTGCTATGAGAGGAAATCATGCTTAAAATGTCTCATGAGTCAAATAATACTAGTCCTGAGCACAGTTCATGTTCCGTTAAGTGCTCTTTTAGCTGTGACTTTTGACTATTTATTCTGAACTTTGAATTTTGTGTACCATATAATTTGTATTGTTCTTTGAATTGCATACTAAAATGCCATTTTTTGCCTGTCAACAAAAGCCTGTGCATGTGAGATGTACATTGATTTTTTGACAACTGAATAGCGCTGATCGCGAATGATCTCATTTTTTTCCATTTATGTTTAAAAGTAAATATTTGTCCGCATTTTCCACAAGAAAGACATACAAAAGTGGTAAGTGTTAAAATGGGCACTAAAATTCACTATAATCTATGGCTCTGGCAACAAGCTGTAACAACAGCCACGTATACAACAACAAATCTGCATATAATACTTACAGTATTAACATGGATTATTGCCTGTATTTTAGCTTAAGAGTGCATATACAGATGAATACAGTCAAGAATCCATTTTTTGTATTCAGCAAGCCTGTATTCGAGTGGATTCATGTGAATTCACGTGTATGACACTATAATACAGGCAACTCACTAATGTGAATTTATCTGAATTATTGGGTTTTCATGCAGTGTAAAATTTGTCCAAATGTCAAGCAGCAATGTTCTTTGTCGCTTGTGTGTAGCTATATTAGTAACAATGAACCTGAAATAGCGGTCAATACTATTCTAATCTGCACTTGTAAAATAGCCTAATTGTTTGGTAGCAGAAAAAATGTCAAAGTAAGAGCAACTTCAACTGCATACAAACTATTTGGAGAATTCAATAATGAACATTTCTCAAGTGCAGATAGAATATCGTGATCAATCGCGGGTTTAAATCTATGATATTAACGTCATTCTGGCTAGCAATTAAAAGCTCTTCAAAAAGCTGGTGGGAATTCATTTTCGTTCCAAACCACTCAAGCATTTTTTCCGACCAATCTTATATGGAGACCAAACAATTTTAGGCCCCCCCCCCCCACGTTGAGGGACAATATCTGCTTTTTCAAAACAAAACGGTCGGTCGATAGTACGGGACACTAAAGTCTACTACAATAGGAGGTCCACAAGTACACTTTACGTACAGCGGCTGATGTACCCTTTTACGGTGGGAAGTCTGATATGTATTGAAACAATCATACGACATTTGCACAAGCATAACGTTCCCTATTTTTGAGCAGAAGATGTGTTTCTTTTTTAGATTTTGCCCGAAAACCTACACGCACACGGACGACAAACATCATTTTTTCCTTAAAGAAGCCTTTTTGACATTAACGGTGTCCTTTCTTTATTGAATTTCTTTAAATGCATAAATTAGTAGAAGACCTTGAGTTTGCATCGTTCCACAATGTCGTCTCCATTTGTATACATAAGTCCTCCTATCCTAATGGATTCATTTTAAAGTTGACTAGCTAACATTTGAAAATGAAAATATATATAGAGCCAAAGAAGTCTGACAAGGTACGGAGATAGGTATATCATAAACATATAACTAACAAAACAAATCCTGAAAGTTTAATGTTGTGAAGTAAAGATTAATTAAGATTGATTAAGATTCCTTGAATAACATTGAAGGGCAGTTTGATCAAAAGAGCAAACAATCAACAAGAATATAAGTTAAAGGTTACAAGCATTCATGGCCTATGAACCATAAGTGCAAGCATTTTTAAATGCGTATTGAATACTCCTTACATTAACACATCAACTTTGAGTAACACCTCAGCATCAACTCGCTTTGTTGACAACAATATGGTACAATCAGAGTCCGCTCACAAAGTCACATCTGTTGATAAGTATAGTTAATTGCACGAGTAGGTGTGCTGTTACAGTTGTAATCACCACACTTATGGTAAGGAAATTGTTAACATCACGAGGCCTTCGTGATGTTTACAAGTTCCTGACCATAAGTGTGGTGATTAAAACTGTAACAGCTCACCTTCGAGGTGCGATTAACGCCTTATACCACGAAAAACAGGCCAATCTTCTCTAAAATTTGAAAATTACTACCAATAAATTGTCGACTTTTCATTTGAACACCCAAAATGGAATGGAGCGACCCATCGTTCGTCGAATGGTTCACAGAGGTCATTATGCACCTGGCATGCGAGTTTGGGAGAAAGACCTATCCCAGACAAGTAGAACAAGGGCTCTGGTCAACTGCAAATCTGCATTTGAATAAGGGCTACAGAGTGGTATAATGCACCTGTGTTGATGGAAACTGTTTAAGTCTCATTGGTTAAGTAAAATGGCTCGCCTTACACTGTCGTATTGGCTATTGGCTAGGGAGAAGGCATCCAATCTGTAGATGCATGTGATTGCCTCGTGGATGCATCAGGCTTTCAATGACATTTTGGTGTTTTTGACTGGTCAAGTTGAATCTTGTCAGCTTGTCTGATCTGATGACCCTAGAGACTTCTGGAGGTTCATGGACGGCCATGTACAAACAACCAAAGTGGATTTTACACGGGCAAACTGCCCTATAAGAGCAGCCGCTACTGCAGAGTTCACCCAATCCAAGTTGTGTAGTTCAACTTAAAAAAAGAACTTGGCGATGATACCGCCGACAGGACCGTAATATCGACGACCCTTGCCAAAAGGGTAATTTAGTTCTCCTACCAGAAAGTAGGCGCCTTCACGTGAAGCTATTGTGCGAGATGGCTTGGATAGAAGGCCATCATACTGGGCATTCTGGCAAGGTAATTTATTCTTTTACTAAGATATAAAACGAATTCTGTAAAGTTATAAAATTAAATTCATTGATCAAAATATTTTGTTGTGTGTGTGGCAATATCACAGAATTTCTTTTCTCTATTCCACAAACGTATTAAATAAAAAGGCTGTGCTTATTTCCATGGTATTTGTGACATATGTTGTGTGTTTGATAATTTCAGGTGAATGTGGCAACATCTTTGTACCATCAAGAAAACGATGAGCAGCTTATCAAAGAACAAACAGGTCACAGATCAGATGACGGTTTACGCGCCTAAAATGTTTGTCGATCTCACTACAAAAGCATATGTCGAATACATCTACCATTTTCATCTAGTGTTAAATCAGGAGAAGCTGTAAGTAAACAAGTTTCTTAAGTTGCTGCGAAACAACATAACAAAACAGACAGGATTGGCCCAACCCAAGAAGACGCTGAATCAAAAAATAGACAGATCTTCATCAACAAATCATGTTGCTCATATTGAGTATGGTTCAAAGAAAATTAAAATTGAATTATAAAATGTGATGTTATAACATATTAGTTGAAAAATTGTCTATATTGTGTTATTGAATGTGTGTGAATTATTTAGGCATCTTGACTGGACCTATTGTTCTCATGCAAATTAGTAATCGTTCATACTTTTTTTTTCCATTTGAAATGAGTAATCACTTCACTTTTATTGATATGATAATGATTTTCTTTCATGAAAGTGTGGTGATTACTTATTTACATATGAATAAAAGTGTGACTGATCACTAATTTTCATGAGAACAATAGGTGGCAATCATGATTTCAGGGATAAATGGATGATGGCAAGAACAATAGGTCACATGACCTGGAGTTGTATAAATTCTGAAAATCAAAGACCTCCACCTTGCAAAAACAGTAAATCCATTTTGTCTTCATTGAAGTCCAATCATTACGCTATTTTTTTTCTACAAGAAACTCATTCTACAGTGGCTAATCAGGCAGAGTGGCAAATCGTTTTGCGTGCTCGTATTTTTTTCTCACATGGTACCAATAGTTTTGCTGGGGTTGCAGTGCTCTTTCCGCGAAACGAAAACGTTGATGCTGTTTCTCTTAAAAGTGTCGTCTTCCTATCATTTGCTAAAGATTTATGCTTCTTCCAATGCAGACGATCGTTGTATTTTCTTCTAAGGTCTTCGTAAATTGTTCCTTGATTTTGATCTTGACAGTGAAATTATTGTCATAGGGGAAACTTTAATTGTACTTATGTTCCAGAACCACATTTTAAATCTTCACAAGTTTTTTCTTCGCTTGTCCATCGTTGTAAACTTTCAGATGCCCGGCGTTACTTTCATAAGCAGTCTCAAAAATTCACGTGGCAGAGAGAAGAGCGAAAATCAGGCATTGATACTTTCTTTATAAACAAAAGGTTGACTTCCAAAATAAAATCTGTGTCTATTGACTTTCCTAATTATTGATCTCATCACTCTCTTGTTTCTCTTGATGTAACTATGAATCCATGTGTCAACAAAAATCGAGTTTGGTATCTCTCTACTAGTCTTTTTAATTGTGAAAATTACTGTACTTTAAAGTGGCACTCCCATTTGGTAACATTTTTAAAACACAGTTTTTTAGTGCCAACGGTCGATATTTGATGCGGCGATTGCTCGCGGATCGCGAGATATCGATAAAAACATGTCTTCAAAAAAGTAAAAGTTTAACTTCCGGTGGTCCACCGAAATTCAGCTTATGAACATCGAACTTTCGGCACTAGGGCCATTGTCAACTAAGCTATGGAGTACGAGTCTACACTGACGCTGCTGTACGCCACAGTACCACTTGCCTAGGTGATCGGTCATGCCCCATGGGAGAAAGCTGAGTCTTACTGACTTGGTGATAAAACGAAAAACAATTTTTGCTGATTCCACCAGAATTCACATAGGTGACTAGCCCAGTTACGTGCGGTTGATACATAGCGGCCACCGCGTGGTATGCATAGACGCATACCACGCTCGGCGAACCACACGTACTGTGTGGCAGACGACAAAATGTAGTCATCGGAGGCGGCTAATATTCAACACGTAAAAACTTATGTTTATGTGGTATTGGTCACAAATAAAGTAAAGGCATAATGCTGTATATAAAGTCTTCGCAGTGGGAGGTAAAATTGCGTCGTTCGAAATTATTATGGACTCCCTAGAATATATCGTAAATCAGCATAACATCAAAGCTTCGGTGGATTTCGCGTCATAATCAGAAACGATCGTAAAACTTCAGGATGTGAAAAATACGCTCGGGAAATGACATGTTTTTATCGATATCTCGTGATCCGCACGCAGTCACTGCATCAAATGTGTTTTAAAAATGTTACCAAATGGGAGTGCCTCTTTAATTAAAGGGTTTTGGGAAGATTGATGTAATGAGAAGGATAGGTTTTTGTCTCTTTAATATCCGTTAGATACAAGAAAAGAAAATATTGGAGAATTAAGTCAGCACTACAGCGTTGAACAAGTTCAGCACTTTAGTCAGGGTAAAATGCTTGATATACAGCAATATAAAGATCTATTGATTCTGTACAAGTGTCACATACGTTAAGTATACACGTACGTATACTAATAAAATGCAAAACTACAGCGCCAGTAAGTAGACAAACACGGATGGACGGTAGAAATGTGGTTTAATAGTCGAACGACAACAAGGCCGAAGGGGGCGGCCGAGATACCTGTGATGCAATGCTACCTAAATACAAACAGGCCTACTGGCGTGACCACTTTCTCTCTCTCTCTTTTTTTAAACACAGCAATAGGCAAGCAAACAGCAACAAAATCCCAACCAAACAACGATAAGCTGTCCGGGGAAAAAGGGCAGGTCAAAACAACAGTAAAGGAGCAAACCCAGTAAATTGTTTCAGGAAAGTGAGACAGTAATGTTAAGTGAAACGTATACTAAAAAGAGGATATAGTCCGCCAAATGCTTGGGAGGGCGACGGACCCTCTGGGGTCTTCCCTGGTGAGGCTTTTCTATGGATTCTTCCTGGCCACACTGTTCTGACTCATCAGCTATATCGTGCGGTATGGGCTCTAGGTATGCCATCTCCGGGGATGTGCATGAATCCGGTTCTGCGGGTAGGGTAAGTTCTATTTGTGGCTTAGGAGCATTGGTGCACATGTGAGGAGGCTCAGTGGGCGGGTCTAGCGGTGGCTTTTCATGACAGCATGGCTGAGCACTGTCATAAGTCATATTGCTGGCGCTCAGACGGATGGCATATTCATTTACCTGGTGGTCCTCTGAGTAACGGTCCATGTAGGTTGTATCAGGGCGGCAGGTGACTTGGCTTTTAACTTTATAACATTCGCTGTGTTTGACTTTGTAGGAGGACGCTCTCAGTTGCAATCCTGCAAACTTTTTGATGAAGCATCATTCTCCATCAATGCTGGTAACTAAGTATCTGCTTCTTGCTTGCGACTTATTCTGGTCAGCATGGAGGTAAACCAAGTCCCCGACTTCTATAGTCTCATGAGGAAATGTCCCATCATGTCCTTTTGCTTTTTGACTGTATGGATGGCTGACTATGCATTGGTTGTGCTGTTGGATTATGAGGTTGCGGTCTGAGAGTGGTATCTGGTCATTTGTGAATTGATCGTGCTTTGTCCACATTTCGCGGGCGGAAACGCCTCTGCTGCTTATGCTTGAGTTTAGGCGAGCAGTGGCAATGCTCAAAATGAGTGGAGTGACTGGATCACCAGAGGGCTCTCGACGTAGAAGCTCTTCCTCCAATTCATACACTGCCTTCTCAGCCACTGGGTTCTTGTTTTGGTTTTTGGTCCGTCCAAGCTCTAGGCCGATATGGGGTTTGTGTAGAGTGCCATCAGAAGTCAGAGTCTGGAAACCAGGTGCTGGATCAACACGAATAATGGCATTAGGGCCATCTAGTGGGCGTAGTTCCATGGTGAGACGTGCGAGGGCGTCATGTAAGGTTGAGTGCTTCTCATCGTCAATGATGCATGTGGACGTGAAAGAGGTGGTGGTTTCGCACAGTATAAAGATGAGTTGGCGGTTGCGTTTGAGGACATCTGCTGCAAATGAGGTGCCTGCACATTCTGGGACATTGTCAGTTGACTGTTTGAGAATATTTCCTGGGAACTTCTTTAATGATGCACAGATATGGCACAATTTGTATACATAGCCAATGTGTTTCTCCAAGTCAAGTGCATAAAAATGATGCTTCATGACCTGTTTGAGCTGGTGTTTTGATGGATGATCTAGTTTGATGTGTATGGCAGCAAGAAGGCCATCAAGTACAGCATGTTGGACAACAGTCAATTCTGATGTATGACGGAAGGGTTCATGGTGTTTGACTACAAGCAGACCATCGTTTGCGATTGTAGTAGTACTGAGATTCCGTTTCACATCTTTGACATTTGTAATCTTCTTGGAGGGTCTAGTTTCCTGTTTAAGGTGGGCATGTACATGGCGTAGATCAGGACAATCTAATTGGATATTGATCCAAGCTGCTCTGCTGGCAAAGGGTAGTCGTACTTGGCCGTTGATGATGTCAAAAACGGATAGCGATCTGACTACTGAATCTTCTGTACGCTGTTTAAATGTGCATATTTGGCAACGAGGCTCACTGCAAGTAGGCGCATTGCGGCTTGCAAAGTCAGATGGAATATTGGCAGAGCTGGAATGGTGGCAAACAGTGACTTGATATCTGCTTACGATGGATAGGAATGACGTGACACGTGGACTGGCTGAAAATTCACCGCAGCATAGCTTGTCAATGGCTTGGACACAAGGTTTACTATCTGTGAGAACACAAGCTTGGTGGGTAGACTGTATGATGAACGGACTGAAGTGCTTGACAGCAGCTGCAATGCATAGCGCTTCCACTTCACATGGTAGCCATGACACTTGATATTTACGAAGTTTGGCTCTAAAGAAACCAGCAAGCAATGGTTTGTCATCTCGTGTGACATATAATGTTGCGCCTAATCAATGCTTGGTGGTGGATCCGTCAGTGACAATCCAAAGTTTATCTGATGGGTGAGGGAGGACGATTGTCTTGTTGTGAATGAGGGACTGTTGTGCTGAGAGGAACTTCTCACAAAGGTTGTCATCCCACTATATCTTCTCATGAGATAGTTGGCCCGCTATAGCAGATTCTAAGGGTGCCAAGAGATGGGAGGTGTGTTGTACCATGCGACCTAGTACCTTAAAGGCACCGTACTGTTTCAGGTAGTGGACATGAGGCTACGGCTGCAACACGGTGAGGGCTTGCTGTGAGTTTGCTTTCTGACCATATCCATCCCAGGATGGTTGTAGATCATGGACAGATAACAGTTTTCTTGGCAGATAGTTTTAGGCTATAAATAAAGGAAAAATTTACACTTTGGCAGCTCCCTCAAGACGCTTTCACAGTTTTGGAGTAGCTCTTGGGGTGAGTTTCCGCCACAATATAGGTCATCTGCCATCTTGGCAACTATACCCTGTTGGATACAGTCACCTAACACGCGACGGATCCCAGGTTCTGGCATTAGTGGAGTTCTCCTCCCAGTCAAACACATGGCAAGTACGATGTTTGATTTCTATTACATTAATTACACAAACTGATTTTAATCTTTTGTCACCTTTTGCTAATCCTGCAAACAGGGCTTATATAACCGTTTGATTGATGGTCGGTTCAAATTGCCAACGGTCATTTATTCCCAGCATCACACTCAAATTTCCTTAAAAAACGCCTTCTAGTCACTTTAGAATTTGAATATACCATAGGGTTTGATCGACAGCAGCTTCGTGCTGACCGCTTGGCAGTCTGTCAGCATTTTTGCGGTCGGGAAAAACTAAAAAGTGGCATTTTCTGGAGCGTGTGCCCTCATGTTGCCTGTTTGGTGTCCACTTACACAATGAACGCCGCCATAGGTTGGTGCCCTTTTAAAGGGAGGCTCCGCCTTTAAGTATTCAGCTGTTACTCCTATTTCTTCTGGGCGACGGAAAACTCCTGCATTCTCAAGTTCATCAAACTTCTGTTGTAATTCTACGAGCTTGTCTCTTGCGTAATGGGGAACACGACCTTTGCGCTGAGGAGGTTCGACCTGCCCCATGTTGACTAATGCGTCAGAGGGACCCTTTGCACCATTGTATCCAGTGAAAGTTGGCTCAAGTACTTCATCGTAACGATGTAGTAAATTTCGAAATAGTGACCTGTTTTCATCTGATAAGATGGAATCCTGGTCCAGTTGTACGTTTGAGGAGTGATGATCCGAAGCTAAAGGACGTACTGGTGTGATATGGGGTATGTTGGTATCTGTGTCAGCTGTCTGCGGGGATGTAGCATGGCTGAGTTGACAAAGATGATCAATCTTTTGAATCACACGTGGTATGGTCGATTCATTGCACAGGCGTACTTTGCCTGCAACTGAGTCAATTATGGTAGGTTGTGGCCATGACTGTGAGAGTTTAAGATGGCGGTTGCCGGCTGAATTGAAGCACGGCTCAATGGCAAATGTGTTGTCCTTGTTAACTTCCGGAGGCAAAGATAATTCAATGAAATCTCCAGGCCATACGATGGTGGTAGCTTGTGGTGACCTTACCATGAAGTGTGTGACGAACAGCGTATGAGGTAGAGTAGGATGGTGAGGATCCATACTGTATGACATCTATCCCCTTTATGACGATTTGTTGTTTTGCAGGGTGAATGGAGATGTCATTTGAGGTCATAAATGGCATACCAGCTAGAATATCTGTCAAGTTCTTTGACAACAAGTGCATCAAGGGTGAGGTCAATGTTGTTACGGGTTAGTGTAATGTGAGTCTCGCCTTTCACCTGAAGATGGGTTTGCCCATCAGCTTGAAGGGTCTGTTGAGTGTTAGTTTTGATCATGGCGCCAATATACTTGGCAACAGACAATTTGATCATGTTGGTTTTAGCGCCTGAGTCCAGTGTCAAACTGACTGGGTGGTGCCCATAAAATGCCTTAAAGAATGGCAACTGCTTGGTATTGACACGACAGTTGCGAACTGGATTGTCTGTTGTGAGAGTCATGGAGTCGAAATGCTCTTGCATGTCATCTTGCAAATTGTCAGGATAATGGTCATCCAGACATGTGGTTTGACGGGTTTTATTAATATACTGCCGGTCCTCAACAGGTAGACTTTAAACAGACAAAATATTGGGATTGGATGGTTGTTGCTGTCACGTTTTGAAGGGTACCGTAAAGTCACTGTCTTGCCCATTCGTATATGCTTTTGTTAAATGTGCCATCTTGTAAGTTATCTGCTCAGCTTACTTTTTACTCTGACCAATCTTATGGGCTATCATTGGAAAGACAATTTTTGCCTCAAATAGACATATTGTAATATACAATTATCGTCTATAGTTTTCATGAAATAGGACCAAAAACTGACGCCATATCCCAAATTCGCAAACTGCAAAGTTTTCGAACAGATGTAATTTGCAAATAAAACTAAGGGCTCAGGTACGTTTTTTGCTATTTCATTACACCTTAAGATGATAATGCACTTTATGATATGCTAAAATTAGGATTGATAAAATATTTGTAATGATACGCTACAATCTGGGTTACGGATAAAATAAAGGTTGGCAGATAAATTTCATGGAAACTTGTTTAATAAAATTTCACGGGTTTCAGGACACATATCCTGCTATCCTTCAAACCATGATGCTTAAGCTATTAATCACAATAATTATCCTGTTAATGGTATCTGTCATGTCTCTGTAAGAAATAAAATCGGTTTCATACAAAGTTTGTCTTTTTTTTCTAAAATTCATCGAAATTAAATGCTAGTTTTGACAGTAATTTGCTACCAAAAACTTTGGGGTATGGGTAAGGTTTGGTCCTACTTCATGAAAACTATAGAAGATATTATATATTATAATGTGTCATTTCAAAGCCAAATAAAATTTATTTTCAACTGCAGCGCATAAGCTAGTCTATGGTAAGAGGTGAGCTCAGCAGATGACTTGCAAGATGACACATTTAACAAAAACGTATGCGAGTCGGTAATACTCTGACTTCATGCTACCCTTCAAAACATGCCAGTAACAGTCATTTAATCCAAATATTTTGTCTGTTAAAAGTCTAACTCATATTTTTGACATATTCCTGTAGCAAACAAATTATATTTTATACAAAGCATTGCCTTTTGTAATGTGTCTTGGAAAAAACTTGGTAGAATTTGAGATTAGTTTTGACGGTAGTTTGCGACATAAAACTTTGGGGTAAGGGGTAAGTTTTTGTCTCATTACAGGAACACTACAGAAAATATTGCATACTGCAATATATCATTTTAAAGAAGAGTGACCTAACTTTGTAATGATACCCAATTTGCCTCGTTGTGTTCAAAATCAGCTCAGCAAAAGACTTAGAAGAAGACGGCTTTACCAAAAACAAATGCGAGTTAGTAATACTGTGATATTGCGATACCCTTCAAAATATGACTGTTACAGCTACAGGATCCCAATATATTTTCTGTCAAAATGTTTCTAAGTTTCTAACATGTACCTGTACCAAATAACACAAAGTTAATACACAACATTGCCTTTTGTATTATGTCAAGGTAAATAATTGTTAGAAATTGGATGAGTTTTGACAGTAATTTGCGACATAAACTTTGGGATATGGGGTATATTATGGCCTTATTTCATGAAAACTATAGACGAACTTGCATATTGTTATATACCATTTTCAAGAAGAATAAACAATCTTTCTAATGGTACCCCATAGGCTTGGTCACGTTAAACAGTAGGCTCAGCAGATGACGTACATGAAGACAGATTTGACAAAAATCCATGTGGGTCACAAAATCGTGACTTTGCGGTACCCCTCAAAACATGACCGTAACAGCCATTGAGTCCCTATATTTTGTCTGTTAAAATCCTATTTCTTATTCTAGGGATCCCGAGGCTTCTGAAAAATACAGGTTTGTTATTCCGTGGGGTTAGGGGACAAGGTGCACGTAGACGCCCCCCTCTAGCCCACGGCCTAATAGATTGTTAGTAATGCTTGTTGTATAAGTAAGACAATGAGGCATAGACAATTTTCCAAATACGTTTTATCAAACTTATTTTATAGAAAAATATTTAAAAAGTAAATTATAAAAATAGACAGTCATCAACAATCTATTTACCTTAAGGAGAAAATGGCAAAATGACCATGTGTTTTAACGTCTTTTTTTTAAGGCTGTGTATTAGCTCATTGCATAACAATAAAATGCCCATTAACGATATACCAATGTAGCAAAACTTGCAATTTTAGTCACTAGAGAAAATAATGCATCCTAAATACCTAATTTTGACATTTATTTTCTTCTTCAGCACATTGCAATTAGTACATAACATCAATAAATCTGTTTGATTTGCTTTATTGGGAGGTAACCATAGTTATCGTATTTTCTTCCGCTTAAAAATATTGAATTACCAGAAAAAATCGATTTAAAGTTATCCAAATCTATGACGTCATATGTTTTTACTCAAACCTTATGCAGATGTGAAAAACCAGTACCTAACCTTTCTTAAACTATAAGGTATATGGCATTTCAAGCCAGTTTACTTCATCAAGGAAAGAATGTTGTACCCTTACCCCTAGCTGTTTGAAAACCTCATACAGATACACGCAATTCAAAATTGACTCCAGAGAAGTAGTCTATAGTTAATTATATTATATCATTCTACCATGCGCCATTCTGATTGGATGAGAGCTCATTCTACCGATGCTAAAATACTGTTTTAGCACTGATAGCAGTGCTAAAATGGGCCTCTAAACCAGCATTTTCGAAAATTGCCCGGTCGGTGCATTTGAACGTACCTATCTAAACCTTAGGCCCTCGAGAAAGACCGAAACAGTCCACTTTGTTTCAAAGACCGAAGACCGAATTTTGATACATCGATAAAATGTGGGTCTGTTACTCACCTCTTGGTGTAAATAAGTTGGGATCGATGATGAAAGACATCTCTGAAGCAGCACGTTTGGGGTATGATGCACACAAATATTAGGGCGACAGCGCACCGTGCACTTTGCGGGAGTCGAGACGCGATATATCCTAGTACCGCTCTTTAAAACGAAGATAGTATTCGTTCATACACTAATAAATTGACACTTCCTCACAGTAACGGTATGTCAGATATTATTTACCAAAGTTTGGGCTATAACAGATCGGGATGTCCTAACGTTGTAGACCAAGAAGTTTAAAATAACAATGGAATGACTCCTGGCGACTGCGACCATATTTGACATCAAATGCAACGAGCAGTGTCAGCGTCCAGCTCTCCCTGCATCAGGCAACATACTCCGAATCTGCACGACTGTTCTTCACAGTTGCAGTCATCACAAGTCTGGATTACTTTAAAACTGCTTGTTTTCTGGTACAATTAAGGTCCAAATTATCCATCAAACATAGATCCTGTAACTTCAGTGTGCCACCATGCACCACTGAATGTCGCGACGGTATGCGGTACAGAATGAGACAAATCTATTTTTAGTATGCCAAAAAAGCCAGGACTATTGTTCTTATGTAAATTTACGAAAAAATTGTTACTTTTTTCTTTTGATTTGAACTCTTGAACCATTTTCTGTGTGAGTGCAGCAGGTATTTTTGACAAGTATCGTTCGTGTTGCATTAGAATAAAATGCAATGTCGATATCAACGTAATGCGTATTTATCGTAGGATACTGTGTGCCTGTACGGAATCCCAACTTATAAAATGTTCGGTCTCGGGCGCAGAATTTCCGACGTTCGACCTCTCAGACGTCCGTTTTCTGCATTTGGCGCTTAGAGTGATGAAAATACCCAAGTAAGACAACAAATACACGCAAGTTGATATAGTATAATACCAATAACCCCCTTCGCAGTCGGGTATACACTCGATTTTAGTACAATTCACTCCATATAGCACTCGCCTATCGGCTCGTGCTATATGTCGCGCATTGTACCAAAATCTCGTGTATACCCTCCTGCGGCGAGGGTTATTGCTTAAATATCTAATGTTGACACTTTTTCGTGCTTAATATGTCGGAAAAATAATTTAAACACAAAAGCTGTCAAAAATTTGCTTAATAAAAAGTAAATCACAATTGTTACTTGGTATTTTGGCAAAAAAATTCAAAATTGTCAAAAAAAAATCTATTTTGAAGTCGTCTTATTCTATGTACACATATTAATTTTGCTAAAGTTGGTGTTGTTGGGAAACAGCAGTATCTGAGCTTTCCCAAAATGCAACTTTTGTGCTATTTCATGCTAGTTTACTGAATTTAAAGGAGAATATAGTACCCCCTAACCCTACCACTTTTTAGCTATTTTTTGCGGTACCTACAAATCGAAAACCAGTGCAGACAGGTAGTGCATCCCAAAATATCCTATGTTAACATCTTTATTCTAGTTTAGCAGATTACAAAAATTAAACGTGCTGTGGGGTGAAGATAGAAGAAACTTAGGTTGACACACACTACCACACCTGGTTGTTAGGTTCTAAACGTATTTATTATACCTCAAACACAACGTTTCGCTTTAAATTTAGAGATTCTTCAGGTGTTTTCTACAATAAAAAGTACGAACATGAAAATTACAATGGTTGAATTGTGTAGGAAAACGAGCAATGTAGAGTTATAAGTCTGTGAAAATCTGGAAATGTACATGAGTGACAGGGGAGAGACTAAAAAATTACAATTGTTGAATTGTATAGGAGAACGAGCAATGTGGAGTTACAAGTATCTGAAAATCTGTAAATGTACATAAATGACAGGAGAGAGACTAACCTCGAGGTTGTGAGTACGGTCAAAACTGTCCGGACCTACGCCGAGAGCTGGAAATTGGCGCGCTGAAGTCCAAGGGTCCCTTTAAATACTCAAAAGCTAGTATGTGGGGGCGCTGTTAAAGGCTATGTAAATTTTGGGAGAATATTTAGGCCAGCAGGAGACAGTGTGTCAAGTTTTTTGATCCATTGTGATTCTAAATGTTTGCGTAGTTTGGCATCCTGTTTATTGACTTGTATGATGCCAATTATTGAAATATCACTGATACTGTGTTGATTAGAATTAAAATGTATGGCGACCGGGGTATCTTTTTTATGACGCACTGAGGAGAGGTGGTTATTGAAACGAAGTCTGAGAGATGTTTTAGTTTCCCAAACATATTGTTTATGGCAGCGTTGGCATGTGAGGAGGTATACGACGTTTTTGCTGTTGCAGCTGATGGCATTTCTGATTGTGTATGTTTTCTTGTTGACCGTGCTTTGGAACTGTGATGTATTAAGGGTATATTTGCAAATGTTGCGACCCCTCGTAGATTGACATTTGGTGAAACCGGGGCTGGATTCACCGGCGTTGTTAATATTCGAGCGGACAAGGAGGTCTTTGAGGTTAACATCGCGTCGATATGATATAATTGGCACGTTAGGGATGGCTTCCTTACATCTTGATGACTTATGGAGTGTTGGGAGGTTCGAGGACATGATGAATTTCAAGTTAGGGTGACGGGGATTATATGTCGAGACTAGTGGGATTCGACAGTCTCCCTGTTTGTTTTTGTACTGAAGGAGAGCTGGCCTTGGGAGTGATTGAAGCTCTAAATTTAGAGCGAAACGTTATGTTTGAGGTATAATAAAAACGTTTGGAACCTAACAACCAGGTGTGGTAGTGTGTGTCAATCCAAGTTTTATATATATATATATATATATATATATATATATATATATATATATATATATATATATATATATATATATATATATATATATATATATCAGTAATACAGATTATGGTATATAGAACAGTCATGTTTATTTTTTCGTTTAGCGCGATTATTAAATATGCCAAAAGGAAAATGCAATGCGGGCGTGTCCAAAACCCTCTCCAGTCGACTTTTTTCTGCTTTCCAAAGTTTGCCAAACGTCTTATCTTATAACACTGATAACGGGAAGTAAGTATTTCACACCTTCGTAAGCTCCACACTGGGGTTTGGCTTGCATAATTAGTATCGTACTCTAAGTGTTTACGCTAACACTCGCAACACTTGCAATGTGCGATAAATGAATAATTGAATGGGGCGAAAATCCCATCAAATCGATTCTCCACGCTTGCGAATATATAATTGACGTGGAATTCGGTTTCGCCAGCCAAAGGTACAAGTTTTGCCGATTGATCAAAGCGGTTAGCCGTCAGGCGACGGAAAATCGCCGCCTAAAGGATGGACGATCGCCGAGTGAAATATGCACAAATCGCTTCTTTTAGTCTTTTTTCATAGACGATAAGGCAATAATCTTTCTAAAATTGAAAAGAAAATGTAACAAACGCGATGAACGGTGCAACTGCAAATAGACGACATACTCTATTCTCGCTAAAATAATTCCGGGTCTCAATCGAAGTCTCATTTTCGTCCTCCATGTATCCAATCATGAGATGTACAATCTATATTCTATTCTGTGATTTATTCGTTTACTTCCCCGACATGTATCGGCTGCTCTGATTCGCTCAAAAGATTTACGCAGCCAATTGCATTTTCACAAAGGCGTCGTGAAGATCATACCGTCGTCGATTCGGTTTTTACAAGGGATATTTACGGGCAATTAATGAAGGACGTTTGGATGTTTTATCTCGTTTCTAGTTGTGAATTTGCGCCTAAACGTGGTCTTTGTGGGAGAGCAGACAAGTCGATACTGACCCTGCGCATGCTATTCTTATGCATATATGCATCGTACTGATACGACTTACGTGAACGAGCAAAGCCGACCTTCATTGACCGTGGATTTCGTTTAACAAAGCAAACGACGAATGTAGTATTCTTTTGGTCGAACAATAATCCGTCAGACGTAGCACTAGCGGGAGAGTCTGCTGGTGAGAAACGGACGGCTAGTGTGGTTACCTAGTGGCTGTACTTACTTTCTTAACATGTTGTGTTAGCGGATACCGGGCAGAGATAAGGGATGGCAAGGGGACCGCTATTCGATGTAAATGAAAACAGTTGTGACGTCACAGTTGGCCAAATGACCCCTGCTTAGGGTGTGACCTGAGTGTCGCAAAATGACCCGATAAAAACCGCACATAGAAAAATAAAAGAAATTAACACTCGCGCGTACTTTAAAGTGCCACTCCCACTTGGTAACATTTTTAAAACACGTTTTTTTAATGCCAACCGTCGATATTTGACGTGGCGACTGCGCGCGGATCACGAGATATCGATAAAAACATGTCCTCAAAAAAGTAAAAGTTTGAATTCCGGTGGCCCACCTAAATTCACCTTCCGAACATCGAGCGTTCGGCACTGGGGCCATTGTCAACTAAGCTATGGAGTACGAGTCTACGCTAACGCTGCTGTACGCCACAGTACTACTCATGCCCCATGGGGGAAAGCCGAGTCTTACAGACTCGGAGAAAAACGGAAAACAAAGTTTGCTGATTCCACCAGAATTCGCATAGGTGACAAGAACAGATACGTGCGGTTGATACATAGCGGCCGCAGCGTGGTATGTACGCATACCACGCGGCGGCCGCTATGTATCGAACCACGCGCAACTGTGTGGCAGACGACAAAATGTAGTCATCACAGGTGGCTAATATTTTACACGTAAAAACTGATATTTGTGTGGTATTGGTTAAAAAATATAATACAACTGATTGAGAATAATGGCAAAAACTAAGGAGAAGTTTTTAAAAAACTTACCTGAGGTAAAGGCATAATGCTGTCTATGAAGTATAGTTCTTTTACCGGTTCCATGATGCAGCGCGCGCCAGGGTATACAAAGCGTACGTTACGCATAGAACTTTTTAGCCGTAGGGTACATGCAGGGTACGTTAATCATAGAACTCTATGGCAGATTACACCCTGACCTATATTTTTGTCGCTGATGGTTAGAATATACACGGGGCATTATTTGGCATTGCAAATTTGTGTCATTCTTCTATAATTATCCGTTGTACAAAACAAATCAGCATGTTTTGGCTGTTTTGAGCTTATATACGGTGTTTGATAAAGTCACTGCAATGGATTGTGGGATAACCGGGAAAAGGTCTATTCGCAGTGGGAGGTAAGGTTCGAACTTATTCTGGACTCCCTAGAATATCGTCAACCACACAACAACAAACCTTTGGGGGATTTCGGGTCATAATCAGAAACGATCGTAAAACTTCGGGATGTGACAAATACGCTCGGAAAATGACATGTTTTTATCAATATCTTGCGATCCGCGCGCAGTCGCCACGTCAAATATCGACCATTGGCATTAAAAACATGTGTTGTAAAAACATGTAATGTTGCAAAAATGTTGTGAGTGTAATAATATTGCCCCCCCCCCCCTGGAAAATATCCAGTCACAAGAACGGGATGATTTCACCAGACCTTTAAATCAAATAAGTCAAAACTTCGTTTTAGCGTGACTAGTCGCGTCCAGGTGATGTGTCATCTTTCAGCTGTTCTAGGCTATCATCGGGGTACAACTTACGTTAACAATGCCAGTGTTAAAGTTACTCTTCTGATGTTGGTTACGCGAGTATGCTGAATGTTGATACTTACAGGAAAATTGTCGCCATAGTTTTCTTGTAAAATATGTTTGCCAACAACGCTATTCTTATGATCGGTGATTCAATTGCTTCATAATTTCATGGACGTAGATGCACTACAGGTTTTTTGTTTTATATGCCTTTCATAAAATTAATATTTATTTTCGAGGGCGACACGCTTCGTCCGTCGATTAGTCGATCGCGACCTTTCACAGGTAGCCTGTAACCGCGACCTCTCGTTTCTTTATAGATGATCTTCGTATTCAATATGTTTTAATTTGTGATCTACGTCATAGAATCTCTTGGTGACGAATTTGCGGATGTCGGGATGCCGATGTCAAGGTGCCCAATCTTTTGGAGCAGTCTGTTTTTAACCTTCATGCATATATTAAGATGTCTCTTGCCTTTCTATCATATCGGCGGTGCCATTCTGCTATTCACTACGGCAATTTCAAATCGTAATAATTTTTGTGATAGAATCATATAGGGTTTAAGAGTATTATAAGGCCCCGTACACATTGAGTACCCTGGGTTTTTAACCCCCAACTTAGCAATAGAGCAAATAAGTTTGTCCGGTGACGCACAATGTCATGCACAAATTTCAGCCTTGAGACAGGAAAGTGAACATACGCGTGGTGCGACAAACGAAACTGGCTATGAAATGGCTATGACTTCTATGACCCCTGAAATCTTCCTTAATCACTTATCACATGATAGATGTGCTAACGACATCTAAACCGCGATTTGTTATCATAAACAGTAGAGTGGTCTCCCTCTTCTGTCTGTATTTAAATTGCGAGCACGATTGGGACTACTTTGGGATGATTGGATTTTCACATTTTGCAAATTTCTCAAAAGTGCTAGGTGCCGTATAGCTGAGTGTTGCAATATCGCATATTACTCATAAAAGCAAGTGTGTAATATAAAAAGAAACGCAGATGAGATAATATATGTAGATGAAATCGACATTTCTTCAACATTATTCTCCACCATTATTCCAAATTAGTTCAAATTGTGTTTGCGTTAATTTGGGCATCTTAACAGGGGGCGGTGTGAGGGTAATAGAACCAAACTCATGATCGGTGACAGACTTTTGTTTGTTTTACTATTTTGCAATGGGTTTTGTTTGTGTTGATCTGGTCGGTTACCCGTCCCGGGGCCTGTGAACAGTAGTTGCAGGCTCGTCAAACACTTACTTGTGTCAACGGATTAGTCAGTTTGGGGCTACTTATATAACAGGTAGCTGTTGTACAAAGACAATGCACTAATTATAAAAAGCAGGTGTAAGGTGGTTGTTCCCACCAAAGTTAATGGAGGGACGGTGTTCCCACCACAATTTTTTCTTCTTGTCTTTGTTCCCAACATAGACAGTAGCCCCCTCTGCTTCCTATGTTTCCACACGGTACATATCTGTGATGGAGAGATTATACACACAGTGCATGCGCAGGAAGTATGTATTGGAGCACAGTTTAATACTGTCAAAATCATGGAGCTACCAAATGTCTGAGGTTGACCAGAGACCAAAGAGTTTTCTCAACAGTCTTTGGATCGACACAGAATAAAAACACAGTACAACAATAGAGGAAAAATCTATATTAAGAAAAATCTGATTTTAATATACCCTTAAAAAATATCTGTGCTCAGCGTTATCGCTTTTTACCTCCATGGCTAAGTCTTGCTCACACAGACAAGTGCACTCATACACACACACACACATACACCTGCACAAACAATCACACAATCTCTCTCCTGGTCGATCAATTTCCTCGAATTCTCCCGCCAGTGAGTTTCCTGTCCTGCCAAACGTATAAAGTCTCTTCCTTTTTCATGGTTACTCTAGCCCATGGCCAGGTAGAGTAACCATGTCAGAGTCAACCTCGAACACAAAAATCTACCCCAGATAGAGTAACCTATTTTTTTTCAACTGAATAAAAATTCTGTCGGTGGAAATAATTCGACAGAATAAATATGCTGATGGATAATTGTCACATTTCCCATTCATAATTACCGGCAACACAGTTCTGTTAAATTAAAAGAATTATAAGTGTATAAACCACACAAAATATAAAAACTAATAATAACCATACAAGCAAGACTATGTACGGCAGTTTGGGACAAGGAGACCATGTCCCAGCCATCTTGATCAAACAACATTTTTTTCTCATACATGCCAAAGTCAAGCCCGAACAGGGAAAGTCGACCCCCAGACTAGTCCACAAGACTTCACTCACAACCAATAAAAATGCGACATTCCAAAACAAAGATTAATCGTATGCAAAAGAAACAAAGACACATTAGTGAAGGCAAGACTTGACAAACAAACGAACAATAACAACGCTTTCACGGCGTCTTCGACTCAAGGTTTAACGACGGACAAAGAGAAAGCACTAACGACGCAGTGACAGCGTCTTCTATTTTCAACATTTTAATGCCTTTAGAAGAGCAAATCAATCTTACATCCGCCAAATCCACATTAACTCAAGCGACTGATGGTCATACATCAGTAGTAAGGGATACAGTATAGACCACTTTGGAAGTAAGGAGGCCTTTATGAGAAGTTATAGAACATTTGGGTAAGTTAGGGGTCTTTTTTGGAAAGATATAGACCACTGTTATGGTCGACTGGTACAAATGTACATCTCCTAGGTGATGGAGAGACCCCTTAGCCTAGTGAAAATAGATATAGACCACTTTTGAAAGATATGGACCACTTTTTTTCTGGGCATATAAATCACTTTTAAAAAGATATAGATCACATTTTGCCCCGGCTTATATATATCTTTTAAAAAGATATAATGACTTTTAAAAAAGATATAGATCACTGTCATGGCCGACTGGTACAAAGGTACGTCTCCAAGGTGATGAAAAGACCCACTGGCGTACTGAAAATAGATTGGATTATATGGATCACTCTCTGCAGGACCCGGGGCTGTATACGAGTGTTTTTTGGGGTTTTTTTTCGCGGAGCAGAACAACTTCGAGCCGAACAAGAAATGTAGGAATGAGGCACATATGCTATTTGCTTCAGAATTTGAAAAAAAATTGGGATGGTACAACACTACCTGCCCCTGACTTGATGAAGATAAATCCTACGGCTGATTTTGGAGCTTATTCACAGCAGGGTAGTGATGTACACCGTACGTACGGCAGTTACATTGGATACTAGTGAGTCTTCCCGACTTTGCTGCAAATAACAGGGAACAATTGACATTCATTGCAGTCAGCATGGACGATAAGATGTCAAGGGAAAATGTGGTAAGTTCATTTGCTATATATTTAATTACTCTTCATTTTCTTCGATCTAATACATGTATTTTTTGTTCTATGTTGATATGCAGTATCGATCCGACCTGGCTTCGTCTATCAAACAAGCGGGGAGAGGGGCGCCGGCGCCGGGGCATGTACATTCACGATTCCAACAGTTGTATTGATATATTATCATTCTGCAACATTCGATAAAGGAGTAGGTGGTATGAGAAAGTTGAAATTCTGCCTTTAAAATGTAAACGAAAGGAGCGATGCCATACTGTACCACGCTGTCCAACAAACGCGGCGCTTTAGCGCAACGAGGCATGCAGTACAGTGCATGTTGTCCGTGCACACGTTACACTTAGCGACGAATACGAGTTTGAAGAGAGAGGTTGAAGACAATGTTTAATTTTATAATATTTCAAGTTCAATGAATGAATCAAATCTATCAATTGTTCAACAGAACTGACATATCCATTTCGGTAGTCGATATAAGAACATCGTTTTGCAAGTGCTAGGAGTTACGCAAGTGATACTGTCCGCGCGTACTTGACCCGCGAGATAAGGATGATACTGTTTGCGCTTTGATTGTCCTGTACTCGCGTAAATCATGAAGTGAAAAAAATGCGATGATTTCACAAGTACGGTACTGATTTTTATCATCTCCTCGCCTTCTCAAAAGAATAGCAGTGAATCCCTTTCATCGGCGATGATTTAGAGTAAAAATTGTCGTATGGAAGAGTGTTTTAACTGCCGATTTTCATGGAAAGAAAATGGTAAAATTTGTCTATCTGCAGTACATGCAATGCGATCGACCGCTGTCAAAATAACCCAGCATAGAACAAAAGGTAGCCTGCCAATCATCAAAGGCTTTGCTGGGCGTCTACACACAATATTTACAACCAACTTAGAAGGCCGGCGCTGAGTGTTTTTGTAATTTATTTATGCGGGGTTTTAAGTTGGAACTAGCAATCTGCAGTGTCTGTTCGCCTGGTAATGGAGTAGTTTGTATCCGATGTCACTGCATTATTATGGAGCAGATCGATGAGTAGGTTAGATCGAGGTCAATAGTCGCCATCATACCAATCCATAATCCAATGACATTAGGTCAGAATTCGTAAGACGATAGTTGTAAACATAGACACAAAACAGCACAGAACAGACAGTGTGTAGGTGACCTGCGCCTGCTGAATTTCTCCTGAACTCAGCAGATAGGTGAGGGGACAGAATTTGTGTGTGTGTGTGTGTGTTTTAAGCCGAAGCAAGTTCATTGACGTTCAATGAACATTGAGCGTATCAACTGCCGAATGTTTTCTAAAGAAATTATTATAATGTTTCTCATCGCAATGGTAACTGAAATCACCAACCCGCTTTTGACCTAAACTTCGCTAAAGGTCATACATTCAGATGTACTACCATAAAGAACATTGGTTGCTGATGGCATCGGTGACATTGGGCCTTAGTTAGTGACCACTACCTATCTTACTTACAGATTGATATATGGCGGCTGCCAAATGTGGGGCAGGATGCGCTTACTAATTTCGAAACACCTGACATCACTTCTTGGTCTCTTGGACAGAGGTCCATTTATCTTTCTTTCATGAATATGACTTTGTTTGTGTACCGTCTATTTACTGTCTGTTCCGTGCTTTTTGTGTCTATGTTTACAACTATTGTCGTACGAATTCTGACCTTATGTCATTGGATTATGGATTGGTGTAATTGCTACTATTGACCTCGATCTAACCTACTCATCGTATTGCTCCATAACAATGCAGTGGCATCGGATACAAACTACTCTATTACCAGGGGAACAGACGCTGCCGATTGCTAGTTCCAACTTACAACCCGACAGAACAAATTTACGAAAACACTCAGTGCCGGTGTTCTAAGTTGGTTGTAAATATTGTGTGTAGAAGCTCGGCAAAGTCCCCCAGTAATAGCAGAACGATATCAGCTGGGTAAATCTCGATATGAAATTGAAACATTGTTAAAATTTGTCAGAGGCCCCTGGATGATTGGCAGGTTACCTTTTGTTCTATGCTGGGTTATTTTGACAGCGGTCGATCGCATTTCATGTACTGCAGATAGACAAATTTTACCATTTTCTTTCCATGAAAATCGGCAGTTAAAACACTCTTCCATACGACAATTTTCACTCTAAATCATCGCCGATGAAAGGGATTCACTGCTATTCTTTTGAGAAGGCGAGGAGATGATAAAAATCAGTACCGTACTTGTGAAATCATCGCATTTTTTTCACCTCTTGATTTACGCGAGTACCGGACAATTGAAGCACAAACAGTATCATCCTTATCTCGCGGGTCAAGTACGCACGGACAGTATCACTCGCGCTACTCATAGCACTTGCAAAACGATGTTATTCTATCGACTACCGAAATGGAAATGTCAGTTCTCTTTAAAATTGATAGATTTGATTCATTGAACTTGAAACAATATCAAATTAAACACTGTTTTCAACCTCTCTCTTGAAACTCGTATTCGTCGCTAAGTGTAACGTGTTCACAGACAACATGCACTGTACTGCATGCCTCGTGGCGCTAGCGCTGCGTATGTTGGATGGCGTGGTACAGTACTGCATCGCTCCTTTTGTTTACATTTTAAAGGCAGAATTTCACATTTCTCATACCACCTACTCCTTTATCGAATGTTGCAGAATGATAATATATCAATACAACTGTTGAAATCGTAAATGTACATGCCTCGCCCCCACCCCCTGCTTGTTTGATAGACGAAGCCAGGTCGGGTCGATACTGCATACCAACGTTGAACAAAAAATACATGTATTAGATCGAAGAAAATGAAGAGTAATTAAATATATAGTAAATTAATTTACCACATTTTCCCTTGACATCTTATCGTCCATGTTCACTGCAAAGAATGGCAATTGTTCCCTGTTATTTGCAGCAAAGTCGGGAAGACTCACTAGTATCCAATGTGACTGCCGTACGTACTGTGTACATCACTACCCTGCTGTGAATAAGCTCCAAAATCAGCCGTAGGATTTATCTGTATCAAATCAGGGGCAGGTAGTGTGCTACCGTCCCAAGTGGTTTTTTTTTTTTTTTTTTTTTTTTCAAATTCTGAAGCAAATAACATTGGGCCACATTCCTACATTTCTTGTTCGGCTCGAAGTTGTGCTGCTCCGCGAAAAAAAAAAAAAAAAAAAAAAAAAAACTCGTATAGAGCCCCGGCTCCTGCAGAGAGTGATCCATATAATCCAATCTTTTTTTAGTAGGCTAGGGGGTCTTTTCATCACCTTGGAGACGTACGTTTGTACCAGGCGGCCATGACAGTGGTCTATATCTTTTTTAAAGGTGATTTATATCTTTTTAAAAGTGATATATAAGCCGGGGCAAAATGTGATCTATATCTTTTTAAAAGTGATCTGTATCTTTTTAAAAGTGATCTATAAGCCCAGGCAAAAAAGTGGTCTATATCTTTCCGAAGTCGTCTATATCTTTCCAAAGTGGTCTATATCTATTTTTACTAGGCTAAGGGATCTTTCCATTACCTATCAGATGTACATTTGTACCAGTCGACCATAAAAGTGTTCTGTATCTTTCCAAAAAAAGACCCCCTTACTTACCCAAATGTTCTATATCTTCTCATAAAGGCCCCCTAACCTTAAAAGTGGTCTTCAATGTATCCCTTACGACTTACATCTTGACAAAAGAACTCAACAACAAATACTAAGAATACAACCTCAATCAATGCGAATAAACAACAACATAAGGATACTTTAGTGAAGGCAAGACTTTACAAACAAACAAACGATCACCAAGATGCGGTAACAGCGTCTCCAAAACAAGCTTTAACAAATCAAAACCACGGTCCGTCTAGTGTCAAAACATCTACATCCCATCAACACTCACTCTTAGAAAGAGCAAGACAATCACACATGAACCAAACAAAACACATACAAATTCAAGCGACTGATGAAGTAACATCTCAGGCTACCGAAACGAAGGTATCAAAGGTCATCTTGTCTCAGACATAACCGATCCAGCTTCGTCTAGCTATGGCTCATTCCTCAAATTAGTTGCCAAAACACTATATACAATTAAACACACAAAAAAAAACGAACGATCACAATACAAAATGACACACTAAACAATACACGCCAAAAACACTAAGTAAAAAACAAAACAAGTGTAAAAACTAAACACAATCGAGTAGTTGATGTGTGTAGCCACTTTTCCTTTATTTACTTCGAAATTTCTATTGCCATGACTACAGTGTTCGAACGCAATCATCAATCGTTACCATGACACCGACCGGTCAACTTCTGCTATATTGTAATTGTTTCGACTGTAAGTTAGAAATAAACATTGAACCATAGAGAAAGATAGAGAGAGTGGCAATGGGTATTGTTTAAGGCGTGAAGCGGTTACGTAACCCATCCATGTTCGCCTCGCCTCAGGTTGCTCTCGCTTCTCTTTTCCGAAGAGTGCCGACCCTGAATCCTTCGGTAACTTTCGGATTTTCGCCAATTGTTAAGCGAAAGTATGTTCGGCAAAGTTTGTGTTGTTGTTTTCGTGTGGTGCTGAGCAGAATTGACGTGCTGGCGAAAACGGGAGTGTTTTGAGCTTCAGGAAAGTGAGTTTTACCGTTTTAAAAATTCCTTTCATATTTTTATGAATATATAATGAGTGTGTTTGAACCAAATTTGCAAATCTTTTATCGATACTGTCTGGTTTTACTCAATGGTTTACGGTCAGTCATACCGTCTTTCACACGTGCGTCAAGGAAGGACATGTTTATGAAACTGCTTGCGTGTCATGTTTTGATTGGCGTGAAGCAGTGTTTTTGGCCTGAGAGCTCACAAAGTAACTATGGTTGCTACGCGACTGGCAGTACGATGCCATCTCGTCGTAAATTTCGCATAATCTCGTGTAATTATCAACCACAAACAAAGCCTCCAAAAAGTTTAACACCTTTGAAGCTCATTTTAATATGAAAAGCCAATAGTCTACCGAGACGACCATGGAACAAAAGGCATGCAGGCGTTACCACTCTGTCTATCTTACTCTGTGATTGAACTAAGAAGTCGTTGACATTTAAAATCAAACTCTTGCAATTGCTTTCGACAATTTTTATAGACAAGATTATCCACTACAATCGTACTTTTTTTTTTCTCATTTCTTTCGGCAATTCTTTGTTGAAGAGAACCATTAAGTCATGTAGCCGAACGGTTCATTCGGGTTTTGTTGGGCTACAAATTCATGATAAATTTAGGCATAACACATGGTAAATCAAGCCATTGAAATTCATTCAAAATACAGGAATGGATACAGATGAATTTAGACCATAAAGTCGTTTCGGCACAAGTCGTTACGACATCACAATTTCCGGCGCAAATAATTTCTGCACATTGACCCAAGACGTTTCGGTATCCCTGTTTCGATTTATTGTTTAGTTTAGTTTTTTTTTAGTTTTTTTTGGTTTTGTTTTGTTTTATTTGTTTGTTTGTTAGCTTGTTTTCTTGTTGTTTTTTGTTGGGGTGGTTTCAAACTAATTAGTAACTGACTGACTTGACATATTCTTAAGCCTGACCTTTGCTTTCTTACCTTTACTTTTACGTGCATTTTGATTTTTGTGTGACATTTGCAGTGCCGTTTCTCCAACGCGTCCGCCTTAACGTAGCTACATACCTTTTAGACACTTTCAGATTTTTATTTTTTTCTCAATTGAACACGTCCCAAACCCCAATAAAGTATACATTTTCTGAAAACCCTGATATAGAGCTATCCGACCAAGCACAGTACATGGTCATTATTTGCATAAGAGTCACGTGACAAGCGTTTTGCTGAACCTTCCAAAAACCGGTTTTTTCCGCCTTATGCGAACACGCTGCAAGATTTCCGGTTGGAATTTCTTCATTGACAAGCCTTGACAATATCCTTCAAAACCGTGTCTGGGATTTTCTTTATATGCCTTTGTTTTTTTAATGCGCTCTTAAAGGTGTTAGATGAAGGTGCTTTTCAAGCAATTTTAATTATCACGCCATATAATTTGAATGGAGCCTCCGGGAAATAATCGCAGACACGGTTTTGAAGGATATTGTCAAGGCTTGTCAATGAAGAAATTCCAACCGGGTATCTTGCAGCGTGTTCGCATAAGGCGGAAAAAACCAGTTTTTGGAAGGTTCAGCAAAACGCTTGTTACGTGACTCTTATGCAAATAATGACCGTGTACTGTGCTTGGTCGGATAGCTCTATATCAGGGCTTTCAGAAAATGTATATTTTATTGGGGTTTAGGACGTGTTCAATTGAGAAAAAAATAAAAATCTGAAAGTGTCTAAAAGGTATGTAGCTACCTTAAAGCTTTTGACGTATCGGTGGCTAGTGCTATCGATATACTTGTGCCATAGAATTAAAAATGATGCGAAGATTTGTTCTAACGGTTTTTTACCATGTTCCTTGTAAGATAGAGCATGTGAGTGTTGACACTATTCTTCTTAGAGCTTAAATTTTTAACAACTTTAATCGTAGGCTTTGTATTCAGTTCCTTGAGGTAGCCTGTGATAAATAGATGTCGCGGTGCCGAAACGACATATGGTATGAAATTAAGAGGCCGACAAGAAAAGACTTGTGGTCTGAATTTGAGAGGCTATAACAACTTGGTGCCGAAAAATCTAAAAACTTTATACGGAAATACATGTTAAAATACGTGCCAGTATTATGGAGTTTTCACCCAGTGGATTTTTTGATGAAAGTCCATCATGTTTTTGTATGATGATTGCTTATTGCATCTCTATGTATGTCTTTAAGGTTGCGGTATTTTGTAAATTATATCATAGTTCCAGGCGATATAATCATAATAGTGCTGGTTTACTCACAGTGGCAAGAAAATTCAGATCATGCAATTGCAGATTTCATCACGAAACATGAGGATGTTAAGAGGTAAGAACTACATGTACACATAAGCACCAGGTATACTGCTATGCTCTATTGTATTTCACATTTAGAACGGGCATGATCGGCGCTTGCAAAGAAACGCTTTGCGTTGTTCATGCAGTGGTGTGTATAGGTACTGTCATTGTGCATATGGTTGTCAAGTTGATAAATTGATGCATAAATTAGATACATTTCCAAAAGAACATGTATTCTCAGCAGCTATTCTTTTCATTCAAGGATAGTTTTTGGGGTATAACCACGGTCCTTCCAGGAGGAACCGTGGTAAAGCTCATTCACTCAAGAGAGCACGGTCCCTCGTTCAAAACGTCAGTCTACCCGGCTTACAGTCACTCACAACGCTTTTATCCAGTTCATTCTGTAAAAATCGGAACATTGTTCCGTCGCAACTTAGTGAAGTCAGGTATTTTGTGCTTCATTGACCCGCAAAAGAGTAACAACTGCTTTCAAAAGTTTGCGTATATGCCTAACTGTAGGTTTTCTATAACCCATTCCTAACTTAAACTTAACCCTTTTTTCCCATTTCCAAATTACTAATGAACTCTCTTAACTTCATAGCTTTTGGTGAGTCCCCTATAACCTGCCAGCATTTTTGAATGTTAGTTCCGGGAAACTTGTTTTAGGCTTATATCAAAAGTAAAACGGGCTCACCTAAGGACCATAGTAGAACGCGATGGGAACAAATTTGGGATAATTGGATGATGAAGTAATGTCGATTCAATCTTCAAATGTAAGCTAACCTACTTTTCTGTTTCAGTTACACACGTGTTTTTACAAGTATTTTTAATACAGCAACATTCCGCTTACGGCACCTCCACTTTTTAGATATTTGAAAAATGTGAAAATCCAATTATCCCAAACTAGTTCAAATCGTGTTGTAAGTAACGACATCGTCCAATTACTGAACAACATCGTCCAATTACTGAGTAACATCCAGTCAGAATTATTGCAACTTCGACTGTGATCATTCTGACAGCCAAGCTGTTTGTGTAAGTAGTAAATCCATGGCTAATTACAAATCAAATCAGAGCGGGTTGAAATGATCTAAAGTCAAAGCATTTATGAGATAAAGTAGGCGCTAGGCAATAATGCTTGCTGGTAGACACCGATGAAAGCCACACTGCCGTGCTGCTTAAACTCGAAGTGAGACTTATAACGTTCATGAACGTACTTAGAGCTAGAATTCGCCTTAAAACATGCATTAACATGAAGAAAACGAGTGAAATGAGAATTTCCCTTGCTGGAAGTGACTAAAAGGGGGAATTATTCTGGCCGGCAAATCTAGAGGTCGAATAACTCCTGTCGAAATGGTCAGCGTGTCCAAGTGAAGCTGGCTACGGTCTTTTTTTAGCTACTGGGAAGACTACATATTCATTGGGAGACATTCTGTGCTAAAATTGACCGAGGCCGCCCCGCTATTAATGTTTCTTTATATATGATAGGGCGACTACCAGAACTAAAAGAATGTGATCACAGTAAGGCACGTAACCGAAGCGATTCATACTCCCTCTGTGTTACCGGAGTGCTTTGCTTATGTATTGACAGCGGGCAACAGTGACAATTTTCCCGTCTGTCGAATGACGCAACTCGCTAGCAACTTCGACACAGTGGAGTAACCATTCTAAAAACCCATATAGCATATTTTTTTCTCTAGCTTCAGCTCCGTAAACCACAAAGTTGTACGTTAAAGACAACATAGCTCACGATGTAAGTACTACAGTTGAAAATTGCAACAAATTATCCTGCTGAAACGTGCATTGGGGCGTATTTGTAGATTAGACGTACACGGCCTATAACAGCTTAAGTGTGAGATTTAGGATGTGTAAGGTTCTGCCGGTGACACCCTTAGGGAATTTAAGCCAAAGGGACAGGAAGCAGATAAGGCGCGTTTACATTTGCTTATAAAATCGTAAACACACAATTTCATGCAGTAATCCCTAATTAGGAAAGTTCATTCAATGCTCAAATTAAGAATAGGCTTAAGCAAAAATGCCGAATGACTTTGAATAATGTTGTATCATAATATCTTCAATGTTTATAGCAAGTTTCGTCAACTTCAGTCGAGTCAATAAAGATATATATCATTAATTAGGAAAAAAAATAAATATGCAAATTAGAAATTGCATGAAGTAAAACTACTTGATAACTTTCTATAAGGTTATATCATAGTATCTTCAATGTACATAGCAAGTTTCATTAACTTTGGTCAAGTCAATTCAGTTTAATATCCCTAATTAGGAAAGTTCATTAAATATGAAAATTTGGCATTGGCCGATGTAAAAATGCTGAATAACTTTAAACAGTTTTAGATCATAGAATCTTGAATATACATACCAAGTTTCGTCAACTTTAGTTAAGTAAATTCAAATATATATATAACTAATTAGGAAAGTTCATTAACTGTGCAAATTAGCAATTATCTTTAATGTCATCCCTTAATGCATTTCACGACTCACATATCATGGTGTAATCAATTTTTGTAGGAAATCTAATCAAATTGTGTGCAGCAGTTCACAATATATATATCAATTTCTCCCCAAATCATTAATTTTGCAAATGAGCATATAGTATGCAAGCCACAGGTACTTAAACCTAATCAGTTCTTGCCATTTGCTGACTGAATCTATGTACCAGATTTTATTTTGATCTGATAAGCTGTTTTTGACATATTGGTCCAACAAACAGAAAAACAGACAGACAGACAGACAAACAGACAGACAGACAGATAGACAGACAAACAGACATCGCTGCGACATAAGCTCACGAGTGTGAACAAGTGAGCTAAAAATATTCATTGTTTCCTACTAGACAACAATGTATTGTGGATCAACATTTTTGGTGAAATTCGAAAATCAAATTTCCTGTACATAAATAGATATGTAACCACCCTCTTCTAATCAAGTACAACTACGTCAATTATTAAGGGTCCACATATACACAAAAAGTGCATGTTTGTAATTGGAAAAAATCATTATTTACAGTTTTTTCAAAGATGTCTATGTATTATGAATCAAAATTTTCAGCAAAATTCCAGAATTAAATGTCTTGTTCACATGTGCACTCATGATTAACCCGTGCTTATCAAGTACATTTCTATCAGCTATAAAACGTCTCTATATGAACAGGTATTGCTAGTTTTATAATGGGTTATACATGTTAATAGTTTTCTGATAGGCTACAATGTACAGTGAATCAACATTTTGATGAAATCAAAAAATTGCAATTTTTGTACGCACATGCACTTTTTACCTGCCACTTCAAGCAAAGTACATTTGATTGAATTATCACACACATATGATTTGATATTTTTTGGGCAAAAACATTGTATCAGCCACGTTTTGCCTTCCTTTTTGGAGGGGGACTTCAAAAATGTAGCAAGTCTAAAGGGGGACTTGAACACATTTGGGGTTTGTTAAGGGGTATTGAGTAATAGGGGAGGGTCACTTATTTCATGCACGGATAAGGGGGAGTGAGACGCAGTGTCATGTGATTATTATTCATGAGCTGTTATTACTATTCATGAGGGCATGTATATCTCTCTTAGCCCACGTGTACTGAAGTCAGTCTCCAGCTTAGCATCACTCTATGTACGTAGCTTAGAGCTTAGTGTAATAAAGTAGCATCTTAGATTATATAGTACACGCTGTTTCCAGTCGTCTTTACATACCTTCATCATTGGAATACCAGCCTTGCCGGCCCCGACACGCTACCACATAACCGACAATACCAACGTAACCTCGGTTATATCACATTGGTACCAGCTTATGGGATTCTAACTCACATTCTCAAGACAGACTTGGAGGAAACCTGGTTGTAACAAAGCTTAACCTGTTAGTATTTATAAGCCGTGTGTAAGTCACACTCGGAACTTTGACAAATAACTATGTGCTACTAAAAGCTGAAAAACTCAGAAAGAACGCTTCTATGGTTGTTGTAACCTGACTCTGCTACAAACAGCAAGTTAAATATCTGCCGGAACTTTGGAAAGTTATCTGCAGGGGGAGACTGTTGTCATTTTTTGTATGCATTGGTATATGGTTTACCATCATAGCAGAATCTCCGGTACCTGAGGTAGCCCAGCAGGACTGAATGTGCTGATCAACTTAATACTGGTTCAGACGTCGCCGTGGGTACATAGCTGATAAACCAGAGACGGGAAGTTAGATTTTGTGAGCACTCTCAACCTAGCGGAGAAATCAACCATGGCCAGCAGGAGCCAAGTTCACAGTCAACAGTGGACACATGGTGGACAATTAAGAAGACAAAAGAACTCTTGTGTGAAGTGAACTTAATTGAACTCTGCCGTGGACACTGTCTTAGAAGCAACCGGACTTGCTTATGTTTAAGACTTTTAATTGTATTGAAAATTGCTGTGTGGAGAGAATTTTCACAATCTTTTTGTTTCAGTATTTATTTAATCTTTCAGTATACGCGGGAAGACACACCCTGTTGACGCAAAAGACTGTAAGTACTTTTATAAACCCTTATTGAAACAAAGTCTTAACAATCTAAATATAGGTTGTTTTTCTGGGGTGAACGCCCCTTATTGAAGTACCTGTGCAAATCGTACGACTGGAAATTTGCATTTCTGTGATTGTGCACTTGTGTATCTTTTCATTAGCAGTGAAAAACAAAGATAAGAGGCCGTGGGAAATACTATCATCCAGTTGCATTCAATTAAGAAATCTACACTGACTGGGTGGGGTCAACTCACTTTGTTGTTGATACCATTGCATTCTATGGGTGACCAGGTAAGTGCATATCTCTCACTACAGCCTTGTGCTAGTGAGTGAATGATTATGTCCAATACGGAGGGTGAAGTAAGCTTTCCCAGTATGACAGAGAGCCAAGGCCCGACAATTAAACAAAAGCCTATTGATGATTATGGCGCAACAAGTGGTTTGAGTCAAAAAGAATTAGCTGAAAGCCTGTTGCATCAAAAAGAAATTCTTCAGCTAAAATTGAATCTGTATAAACAAGAGCAGGCAAATCACGCGCAGCATATAGAGAGAGAACACATGCGTATAAATGAAGAACAACAAAGAGATGAACAAGAACAAGAAACACACGAATTTAAACTAAAGGCAGAAAGAGAACAACGCAAACAAGATTTGAAAATGAAAGAATTAGATGTAAAAGCGAAAGCAAATTCGCATGATACGGATCGTGAGTTCAATGATTGGACTGCTAAGCTCCCTCAGTTCAAAGAAGGTGACAATGTTGACACACATTGGCGTACATTCGAGAGGCTAGCTCGAACGTACAGTTGGCCTAAGCGTATTTGGCCAAAGAAATTAGCTCCGACTCTTGTTGCTAAGGCCCAGGAGGCATATTCTAGGTTGAAAGAAGACGATGCCTTGGATTATGATCAGGTCAAAGTTGCTATACATAGGAAATATGAGCTCACCAGAGAGTCATACAGAGTTAAATTCAGAGCTTGCAAAAATACGGATGAGGAGACATTCTGTATGTTGGGTGATATTGTTGCCGGTACTTTTGACCGCTTGATGGAAACAAGTGGGGTTCCGTCCTTAAGTGGTGAACAAAAACATGAACGGGTACGTGAACTATTTATAAATGAGCAATAAGTTGAGGGCGTGCCCAAACAAATGCAAACATGGTTGAAGGAAAGGGATCCTGAAAACTATAAGGAGTTGGTAAAACTTGGTGAGACATATAAACCTGCTCATTCTGGCGCTGCTAGCGATCAGACTGAGTGGAAGAGAGGTTTCAAGAGTTTTAACAATAAAAACAAGCAGCAAAAGGGTGAGGGAAAGAAGTCTGATAACTCATCCCAGAGTAGTGAGAAGTCAAAGCCCTCAGCTGCATGTTATACTTGTCGTAAAACTGGTCACTTGGCAAAAATTGTCCCGAACAAAAGTCTGATAAAAATGCAGGTACAGCAAAGACAAAGGTTGTTGGCCATGTCAGAAGTCAGGATGACAAAGGCTCTGATATTTGGGCTGAATTTGGTAATGATTATCTACTTGGGAGAAATACTTACGTTGGGTGTTTAGACGGTAAACCAGTGAGTATTCAGAGGGACATGGATCATTGTCAAACCTTGGTAAAGCCAGAGGTCGTACAACAATCTAACTATTTGTCTGGAGAGACTTGCAATATTAGTTTTGAAGACAAAACAGTGCACGAAGGGCCTGTTGCAAAGCCAACATCGAAAGTGAAATTTTCACTGGGCCTTTACGTATTGGGGTATGGAAAGGTATACCAAACGACGTTCTGCTAGGTGAGGATGCGCTTGCCTTGCAGGATCGCCGTGCGTTAGTGGTCACAAGACGTCAAAAGAAAGTGCAAGATGAATGCGAGGCTATAGTTAAGCGAAATGAAATGGCGTCTTGCGTGAGAGCAATACCTGTTGAGGAATTGCCGACTATCAATGAAGCGGAACAAAGTGATGATGACTTCGAAGAGGAAGTAGAATCATCTGATGAAAGTAACAGTGCTCCAGAACATATTGACAAGGTCAATGAAAGCCAAGAGGTAAATGGGTCACGTGACGAACATGATGATTCACTGGGTATCTCTAGATTGTTTGATGAGGACAATTTAAACGATTGGAAAGCGGATGATGTAAACAGTGAGAGCGAGTGTAATGATACCTCCCATGATGCATCAGCCCTTGACGAGCCGTTTGATAAGACTTCATCTGATCTGAGTGACATCAGTGATGACGAGGAAAGTGATGACGTCACTTCGAAAGTGTCCAAGAATATTTCCACTGGATTAAAATGTCAGCAGGAATATGCTGAAATATTTAGATTAGATCGAGATAAGTTAAGAAATCTTCAATCTACCGACCTTACTCTTGCAAAGGTGCGAGAGCATGCAAATGCAAATCAATCGTCGGAAAATCAAACTGGATTTTTCTCGCATGACAAATTATTGTATCATAAGTGGATTTCTTCACACAAGGTGCGTGAAGTTAGACAAATTGTAGTACTGGCGGAATGTCGCAATGCATTGCTAAAAGTGTCACATGATATACCTCTGTCAGGACACCTTAGCATTGAAAAGACTAAACAAAGGCTGCTACAATAGTATATTTGGCCCGGTATTTTCAGGCATTTTGCAGAATACTGCAGGACTTGTAGTCCTTGTCAAAAATCTGCAAGACGGAGAGCGTCTGAGAAAGCGCCTCTTGTTTCGATGCCTATTATAAATATACCCTTTGAGTAAATTGCAATTGATATTGTGGGTCCATTGAAAAGAACTTGACGCGGAAATAAGTTTATTTTAGTCATCGTTGACTATGCAACTCGGTATCCAGAGGCTTTGGCTATGTCAGACCAGGAAGTCAAGACTGTTGTGACAGCATTGTTCGAAGTTTTTAGTCGGATGGGACTACCTTGTGAAATTTTGACAGACCAGGGTACAAACTTCATGTCGCGTCTTATGACTGATATGTGCGTGAAGTTGAAGATCTCAAAAATCGAATGTCCCCATATCACGTACAAGGCAATGAATTAACTGAACGATTTAACGGTAAGCTCAAGGCCATGTTACAACGTTTCGTAGCGGAAGACCCAAAGGATTGGGACCGATATTTGCCATATCTTCTTTTTGCGTACAGAGAAGTACCGCAAGCGGGTACCAGTTTCTCACCTTTCAAGCTAATGTATGGTCGAAGTATAAGAGGACCACTTGCTGTGATCAAGGATCAGTGGACTGAGAAAAGTTCACTGGAGGAAAACTTGGCGCAATACGTAATAACGATGCGAAAAAGGCTTGCAGCCATGAGAAAAATTGTCAAAAAGAACATGGAAAAAGCCCAAGCATGACAAAAAAGGTGGTATGATAGCGGAGCAAGGAAACGTTCTTTTAAGAATGGTGATAAAGTACTTGTACTCTTACCTTCCTCCACACATAAGTTGAGTGCCATGTGGCAAGGACCATTTACTGTGGTGAGGAAAGTCTCAAGCGTTGATTACGAAATTGAGCGAGGTGGCCATAGAAAACTGAAACAGGTTTATCATATCAACATCCTAAGAGCGTGGAAAGAAATAAATAAACCAGTGTATTTTGTTGATGCTGTGTGCAACTAGGACATAGAAAACTCTATGTACTACACACCGGAGGATCAGAGCATGGAGACTTGGAGAGATGTAGTAATTGCGGATTCTGTAACTGCGGATCAGCATGCGGAACTGTTACGCTTACTGCAAGAGTACAGTGATGTTTTAACTGATGTACCCCGTTGTACTGATCAGGTAGAACACGATGTGATAACTCCTGACGAAACGCCAATTTGTCAGAAACCATATCGTCTACCGCAGGCAGCTAAACAGACAGTTAAAGAGGAACTGCAGGAAATGCTGAAAACTGTAATTATCACTGAATTAAAGAGTCACTATGCCTCGCCTCTTGTATTAGTTAAGAAAAAACAGGGCGGAATTATATTCTGTGTGGACTATAAAAGACTGAATCAGGTTACGGTATCTGACTCATATCCAATGCCTAGACCAGATGAAATGATTGAGGAAATCGGTGGATCGAATTATATGTCGACGATCGATCTCACAAAGGGATATTAGCAAATTCCCTTGAGCAAACGTGCTCGGAAAAAGTCCGCCTTTATCACTCCTTTTGTACTGTATGAGTTTACTGTTATGCCGTTTGGGATGAAAAAAGCGCCAGCCACTTTTCAAAGGCTAATGGATAAGACATTTAATCAGCCCATAGAAAAAGCATATATGGATGACTTGGGTCCGCATGATCATTCATGGGAAGATCATGTTCAACACCTGCGTAGCATATTTGAGAGGTTACGTAGTTGTAAACTAACTGCTAGACCAACTAAGTGCTATCTTGGTGGCAGTGAGGTTTCTTTCATTGGTTACGGTGCTGGAAGTGGAAAAATAAAACCTATGACAGATAAGGTTAATGCTGTTGTCAATTATCCAACACCAGTGACAAAGCGTGACGTCAGATCATTTTTAGGATTAGCAGGATACTATAGGAAGTTTATCCTAAATTTTTCTGACATTGCGACCCCATTGACTGAGCTGACGTGTAAAAATAGCCAAGCCAATGTTCAATGGACTCAGAGCTGTGTGAATGCTTTCCAGAAGCTAAAAGATGCTTGACAAGGGAGAGGAACATACAGTACAGTATATTAGCCGAAAACTACTACCAGCGAGAGAAATTACCCAACTATAGAAAGAGAGTGTATAGCCATTGTTTGGGCTGTGGAAGCTTTGAATCCTTACTTGTACGGGAGAGAGTTTACAGTTCGAACAGATCATAATCCGTTGGTTTGGTTAGAAAAATGTGCAGTAAAAATCGTAGGTTGTTGCGATGGAGTTTAATACTGCGAGAGCATCAATTTAAGATTGAGTACAAGAAGGGCAGCGAAAATACAAATGCAGACGCATTGTCGCGAATGTTGAGCTCGGATGTACGATAGTGTGTTTAGGTACATGAATGATGCAGTGAAAGAGCTGTAGTGACCTGATATACACTGTTTTCGAAAATGCATGATGAATTTTCAACCCCTATAGTAATGGTGTTTGCCCAGGTTGCTGTACCCGACTTAGTCAGTAGTTTTTGGTTTTTTTTGTCATGTACTTTCTTTTTGATTCAGTAGTATTAGCATTGTATTATTTCACTTTGATTTTTGCTGATTTTCTGAATAATTTTGCCGTACTAGTGATGTAGACTCCCTGTCTCCATCAAAATAAGGAGGGAGGAATGTGACGCAGTGTCATGTGATTATTATTCATGAGCTGTCATTACTATTCATGAGGTCATGTACATCTCTCTTAGCCCACGTGTACTCAAGTCAGTCTCCAGCTTAGCATCACTCTATGTACGTAGCTTAGAGCTTAGTGTAATAAAGTAGCATCTTAGATTATGTATTACTCGCTGTTTCCAGTCGTCTTTACATCCCTTCATCATTGGAATACCAGCCTTGCCGGCCCCGACACGCTACCACATAACCGACAATACCAACGTAACCTCGGTTATATCACAGGGAGGGTCACTGATTTTGTGCAAGAACGTTTGAAGGGTCTCTATTTTTGATGCAGCGCCCCCCTGTAATTTCTTGTCAAGTCCCTTATATCACACTTGTATACCGACTTGAAAATAACTGTTCTATATTCACAACATTGCACCGTTGAGCTCTCAGCTAGAAAGAATGCACTGTTTGACATTTCACGCAAGGATTTTAATATTATGATATAACGGCAATAAAGCACGTCAGCAACTGTATAATCACTTATTTTGACCAGTTCCATAGTATATGCACCCGCTTCTGCTCGTGCACACATGTCGGTAACTTGTTAAAATGCTATGGTATTGCATTACTGTGTGTGGTTTAATGCTTTAATAACCGAGTCTTTATGTAACTATGTTAACAATTTACAATCATCATCAAGTTTTGAAGCTCGACTTGTATCCTTCCACATGGGTTATTATGGGAATATTTATTTAAAGAAACGTTATTTTATGAATTCTGTGACGCTTCAACTGAAGTCACCACCATACGTGACAATTCCACAAGACCATGTCTCAAAAAATACCATAATTAATAATCAAATGATAACATATCACTGGGAAAAATGCTTGATATACAGCAATATATACACATATTCTGATTCTGTACACGTGTCAAATACGTTAAGTATACACGTACGTATACTAATAAAATGCAAAACTACAGTGTACACTTAGTGTGCAGAGATCTGCTTTATATATACTCGTGATCTGCATAGAAATACGGTACGAATATCCAAGTACTTGAATGTTCCATATATAAAGATATACGTTGCGTATGCAATTAATATTGTGTTCCATATACGTCAATAACGTAAATATGCTAAGCGCATATCAAGCATTTTGTCCAGTGATACTTTTATCGTGACAAATGTATCTTTTCGTTCTCGTAACGTCATGTATGGGCGGCTATGGTACTGTATGATCTTAGACCTCTGGGACATATCTTTAATTTCTTTGAGTATTCATCTATTAGTTCCTGCACACTGTGTATATGACCAGCATCTTTATCTTAGACTATGTCTCAATTTCCATTTTTAAGATAGCAGAAGTTTACTCCCAATACATTGGAAGCACATTACAGTAATTTTAACTCAGTTAATAACCTTGCTTGGCAAAATTTGAATTTATAGATTTCACAATTGTTTTTTAAAGTAAACCTCACCTTACGTGGTAAATCCATCTATAAAGTAAAATTTAACACACTTGATACAAAACAACTACAGCTACAGTGCCTCACACTATATGAAAATAAGTCATAACTAGTGTGGTATTCTCATCAAACCTTCATTGAACGCGATCCTTAATTTAACCAACATACCTATGCATCCAAAACGTTTGTCTCAAGCAATTGCATAAAGAGTTCAGTTTAGAAATGTTAGTTTCAGGGATTAAGAGCATCAAAACGGTTAAAGAAGAAGGTGATAATCGTGATGATCATGATATAGCAGAATGTGAATGAAACAAATAGGCTCCCATGCCCATAAGGCTTAGGCCACAGAGAAGTAAATATGAAAATCTATTTCTTGTTTCTGCAGATGTAGAAGAGCGATTGCCCAGAGTTGAAGCGGAGATGTTACTGCTTAAGAGTCAACTGGAGGAAGAGAGGAAGGAGAAGGCCGTTTTGAAAGAGCAGTGTATTGAACTGAGGCAGCTGCTTGAGAAAACTCACAATCAATGGATTCAAGCTAAGTATCCGCTTGTAAAAAAACAGGATACTGAAAGCACATTTAGTAAACCCGACAATGTAGTAAAAGATACGAGTGTGCATGAAAAACAAACAGCAATGATAAGCAAACTTCTAGAGGAAATGGAAAAGAAATATATATCAACATCACAGTTTGAAAAAGGTAAAAATAGAAATACTATACTTTCATTAGGATATTATCCAATAGTCAGCGTTTGCTGACTATTGGATTGAACAACCTGCATATATCAATTGTGGTAATTTACAAAACATGACAGCTGTAACTTGGAAGAGGAAATTACTAAATGCTCACATTTAAAATTAGAATTTACTACAGGAAATGTCAAGGAAAGGGAGTAAATTAAGGAAAACATTGCATTATATATCATATTGTACAACGAATCAACACACTGTGCATCCTGGTTCTTCTACATTTACTGTACTCGTCCAAGTATAAACCAACGGTTTGGCAACACAAAAGGCGGAAAAACCAGGGACTTAGGCCCGATTAACCCTATGTTATCGGCCACGAACGCTCAATTTATGCTAATTTAATGCACAAGTCTTTAGACACAACTAGAACTTTCAATCACTTTCAAAATCAACTTACACATAAAAAGAAATTATTTACACGATCTCTGGATGCAAAATTGGCATTTTGGTGAAATTTCAGCTTCGCAAAAAAACCCAGAACTTGCAACAAAGATGTCATGTGTGCTGCTGATCAACAGACATGCATTGACTGCACGGAAAAGCAACTTAACATTCCAGAATCAAACGGTCTACATCTTGTGAAAACAACAACATAGCAGTAAAAATTGTAATAGTCACCAGGTAAAAGTCTTCAAAGATGAAAGGGTATTGCTTCAAACAAATGAAACTGCCTGTTTAGAG
The DNA here is from genome assembly GCA_001465055.1 of Ptychodera flava. Classification (NCBI taxonomy): domain Eukaryota; kingdom Metazoa; phylum Hemichordata; class Enteropneusta; family Ptychoderidae; genus Ptychodera; species Ptychodera flava. Next base: position 125,678 of record LD346203.1, read on the forward strand.
GATAAAACCATCGTGGTCGTGAATAAAAATAAACATAGGCGGACGTGACTGAGAATGTAGTGAGACTATTCTGCTTAGGCAACTGGGTGAGAAGGATCAAATATGCTGTCAGGGGAACTCCAGTTTTCCATTTTGTAACACCTTTTAATATTTTGTTTATTATCTAAAATTATTTTTTACCAAATTGAATGACCAAATATACTCTTCTCACCTTTCTGCATTGAAGTTCAACTAGGGTAGGGGCTTATACACGGATTTAATGCATTTTCAAAAATCCTTTAAAATCAGTGAAGGGCTTATACATGAGAAGAGTTTATACTCGGACGAGTACAGTAGCTACATATATCCACATGTAAATTTATGTCAAAACTATTTTTTGTACTTTAAAAATTACAAAGTGATATTGACAGACGGGGAATAAAGTTTTTATTTTATTTTTAATATGTTTAAACATTCACTGAATCAGATGTGTCTATCGGCATTTTGAAATAGTCAAAATAAGAAATAATGATGTACGAAAATGCACTTTGTTCTAGAGGTTTGTTTGTAATATTTGTTAGTTATCATAATCATCAGTGTTGAACTATGTTCTTCGTTTGAATGAAACAAAAGATTAACCAGACGTTATGTAGTTTAACGACAAGGCAATAGCTATTGTAAAAGTTGTTATTATTTCGCTAACATCTTTTCCCTCCTTTTATCTGTTACATGACATCAAAGATAAAAGAAATCTAATGCTTTTTGCTGCCGATGAGGTAAGTTTATAAAATATCCTTGCTAATTCTAATTCAAAGAGATATCACCAACTATTGAAGTTATGTTGTCCAGATGTACAATAGTAAAAATCGATGGTAATTATCTATGTGTGTGATTTTGCCGTGCGGTTTTCTCTGTGGCTTCCTCTCTAGGTGACTAGTACTGGGTGCCGTACGTTGTGAGTTTGAACCTGATTGAAAACACTGTATTATGTTGGTAAATCCTCGTTATAATAAAATGTTTGTTTGGAGCAAAATTTGACTGCCCACTTGCGACACAGGTCATTCATTTCAACCTTTACACTGTAGAAACTTTTGATTATATGCCAACTTAGGTCGTGATTCTGAACATAAAATAGCTACGACAAAAATAAAACATTGATTATCTGAATTTTAATAGTCCAAATATTTCGGTTATATGATTCAACTATAACCATTTTCATTTTAAATTTAAACTTCCCATGTTCCGAGGGTGTGTGAACTCTACATTGTGTTGAGGGGTCGCAGTAGAAAAAAGTAACCACTATAGCTCTGGTAATGAATCACATTTTTAAAGGTTGGGATTCAGCTGCGAGATTTTGATCGTGATGTATTCGCTAGCTAACTCGGTGCTGATTCAGCCACCAAGTTATCCTTTATACTGTCAAACTTTGATCAAAATTATGAGAAACAACACTTATTTTATCTCAAATACCATGACTAAACTGTATTTTCAACTCGTTGGCATAAGTTATATGAAACGTACGCTATGTCTCACATGGTTGTATGCATACTCGATACCTTAAAAGATACCGTGCCATATGATCAAACAACTGATAAGTAACCTTGTCCTAGTATAATCCCTGTCGTCGAGACCCTTGGATAATTGATGGTCTAGCGCAATATTTATGGTGTACTTATGTTTATTTGAAGGAAACACGTTTCTACCAATTGCCATCAGGATTTACTCTGGAGGTACCACCATTTGCTGTAGAGAAGGACAGTGAATTGGTTGTATCATGTTACCAAAAAAATAGGCCGCATCTTCAGGATTTTCAATGTTATCAGTCAGACGTACTGGACTTCAAGACAAATGATGCCAAATTCAAACGTCCTGTATATCTCTTGAGAAAGCATCTAAACATTGACCCACTTACAAGAGTACAAATCATTCTCATGAGCAAAAACGGTGAAGAATGGAAGGAACTGAAAAACGCTGAGGTCAGTTTGTCCGATGTTTTTGTAATGTATGAACAAATAATTAAAAACACACACTATTTTCACATATCACACATTAAGTGTAAAAAACGTAATCCTGTATTGAATAGTTGTTTAGGTGCTTGAATGTTTGGTTACATGCATTGATAGTGCTAGAGTTACACTGACAGATGAAGTAATGTAACCTTTGTCAGTGCTTTTGCTTCTCTGTCTGCTTGTATGTATGTATATCAATCAATAATCAGTTTTTAATTTATTTCCTTTGAAAATTCAGAATCAGAGTGTCAAGAATACAAGAGTAGAAGTAACACACTTCTGCAAGGTAATAGCAATATCTGAGCCATATAGGGATACATTTTCAGTCAGCAAAAACTCGGAAATATTTACATGTAAAAGAAACGAACAAATCCAGCTTGAAATCCCAGAAGATGCTGTAGATGATAGGCAGGTAGTTACTTTAGAGGTACGTACAATGGTTTTTTCATGTAAATTTATCCTGGCGTTGAATATAATAATCTCTGCAGTATGTGTTTTCCCGTGGTCCAGGGCAAGGGTTAAGTAAACAGTGAAGATCAAACTCTACTACAAAGGAATGACCTCTGGAATTAGTGTGCACAAAATGTAGTACTACGTGCACAAGCATAGTTTTGCTCTTATTTAAAAATATTGATTTATATTCTTGTCATCGTATGTCACAGCAACTCGCTCTTCTATGTAATCATTTTTGTAACACTGGAACTTTATCGCCAGATTTTTAGTGTGCTTGTCTTAAACAACCACATGGCAGCAAGTATTTCTCGTGATATCTTAATTTAAGTCTGACATAATAAAATAGGTCGAATCACCAGAGTCTTACAAACTATATTCACCTAGCAAATTTTATGTAACTTTTTTATTTAGTTTTGACGCTAGTATTTTGACTTGTTAATGTACAGAGTACTACCATATATGTATTACCTATATTTGTCTTTCAATAGCATGTCAACGGTGTCTGGGCTGGACGTTAATGCCTAAAAGTTGACACATCATTAATGTTAATATTTTCTGAGAAACCTTAATCTTAGGAAAACAATGTTGACAATGAAACCATAGAAATTAAAAAGTATAAATTCCCAGAAATGACTTGCAGCTGGTCCATTTCCAGTTTGTTGTTTTTTTTTCAGTTTATATGAATAACTTGGCTTGGCGTGTGTATGTGATGAGTATATTTAAGCAATAAAGCACACATAGCTGCGTTATACAACGGGATTACGCCCAGTTAACAACATACATGCGCAAATGATAGCGAGTGCACAGGAAGTGAAAACGTGTGAAAATCCGAGTGGTATACTATCGCTGGGTGTGTTTTATTGCTCTTTTTTCATAACAGTGTACTGAAATTCTGGCATTGGATGTCAAAAGAAGATTTTTGCTAAAACTGAGAGCTCGGACGTTTGCCAGCAGTGGTATATCGCGAATATAGCCCAGTTCTTTACACATCTCGACCAATCAGATCGGAGTATTTGCACCATCAATACACTTGTATAATATATTTAAGCAATAATGCACCCTTCCCGGCCCATTATGGACGAAAGCAAACTCTGCACGACATAATGTACGAGGCGAAGCCGACTACATTATGGAGTGCAAAGTTTGCTTGAGTCCATTATGGGCCGGGAGGGGGTGCATTGTTGCTATCATTTTATAGCTTTGGCAATGCCAGTGAATTTGTAGCTGTAGAAAACGGATAAAAAAGGAAATTTAAACTGAGTTTGAAGCCATTGAGCGTCGTCCAGCATGATCGGCCCTGACCTCTGTACATATTACATGCACTCAACACTGCACAGTTCACTGCACTGAACACGCGTTCAGCGTAAAAAAATGACCAGCACTTTCACGGTTCATTTTGAATTTAGAAACGATGTATTTTCGAAAGAAATGAAAAGTAACTGCATCCCTACCGTCTATATTGAACCTGAAACATCACCTTTAAATATCATGCCATTCAAAAAAGCGGACACGGTGAAATGCAAGAGACGACGAAAACGGAATGTTCATGCATCGACATCAGCATGATTAGCGAGCTGCATGCCATGGTATCAGCTGATCAATACAATCGTTATTATGTCGCTAGTAGTACAGCATTCATTGCAAACGATATCAACAGAGTTCAACATTTTTATCCAAATGTTTATATTTCAATAATAATTGTGTCTATAAATTTAATTTTCGATGGCTTCTTCAGAAGAGCTATTTTATTTCGGCGAACAACAGAACTTGACGTAAACGGGTGCTTGAAAGGTACAGTTGACAAACATACTGGAGGGTTTCGGTACCGTCGCGATATCGAGAACAAGGCAAGGTAAAATCACAGACATGGAGAAAAAAACGATGAATGAAAGTTGTCTCCGAGTACAGTCAGTGCATCAGAATTAGGTGGCCGAGATGTTAGATCAACGGAGAATCAACAGTCGTCATGATTGTTGGTAGTAGCTGACCTTGGACCGAGACTTTGAATGGCTCCGTAGTATATCCGTAGACACTTCCGGTCAAGGTTGATGACAGCAACGGCTGGTTCGAGTAGCCTTTCATGCTTGCATCGTTTACATGGCCACTGACGTACATAATATGCCATGTGTCAAACCCAGTATCGTCTAGGAGTTTGCAAACCCACTGAGTTCTGTTTCACCTATACGGCAACGAAGCGAACCATGTTGTCAACAAACGTGGTAGTACAACCAGCGTATCGGACGGGGACTGCATGCTGAGCGCCAGCCAGACAGACGACAAATTCCTGCGTGAAGACTCAAAAAATGTGATAAATCGTTCAGTAAAACATTATTATCAATATTGTGCACCATTATCAAGATTTATGGTTTTGTGTATTACATGGTTTATCCGATACCTTCCCTCCTTTTAAATGCGCAGTCCTTTTCTCGTTTTCCAAAACAAAACTTGCTCGCTGTGGGGCCGCGATGCTGAATGATGGAATACATTATCAGTAATAATGTATGGGTATGACGTCACAAAATTCACTGTTATTGACAATGCTATAATATAATGTCCAATAACGTTTCCTCCTTTAGCTCGCGAAGACTCTGTGAGAAAACTTACGTGTCATCAGACATACTAGTATACTTGTCTACTCTCTGAATTCTTTCAACCAAGAATACAGCAACTGAGCCTAGCCAAAGGCCCTTGAAAGCGCTAGAGATTAAATGTGCCTAAGGGCCATGTTTTCAAAGACTTAATTTTAGCCCAATTTTGGTACTTCCATTTATTTATTTTTAGAGTGCTTACATGGTAAGTCGTTGGCATATCCAATTGCTTTATAATTGTGCATAGTCCTATTTAGCTATTGTCAGATTTGTTCAAACTTTGATGGAATTTTGTATTTATTTTTTTGAGCCAATTCCTTCTCACGTTGGTCAAAACTTTTTCTCTTAAAGCGTTTGCATATTTATCCTTTTGGGTGTTCTTGTCGAGTTTCTTCAAATTGTGGTAGGATTTTAATATTTGTACTTTTGAGCGATTTTTTAACAATTATTGGTCAAAAAAATTTTAAAGCTGTTTGTCAGATTGCTTATCTCACGTGTGATGTCAGTCAGATTTGGTCTAGTTTTGGAGGAATTTTTATGTCTGTATTTGTTGACAAGTTCTCCTATTTTTAGTCAAACAATCAGATTCTCTTAAATCCCTTTTTCAATTGCTTCGAAACATGGTACGCATGATCCTCGGGATTAAGTTAATTGTGTTGAGTTAAATTATTGTGTATTTCTTGTATTTGTACATTTGGAACATTTACTCATATTCGGTTAGCCGAATCCACTTTACCGAATGTACCCGATACTTTGAGTGCATGTAGTCGAAACCCTGCCGTGATAAAAGCACCATACACAAAAGCGTTCAGACCAAGCAGATATATTTATCAAGGCAGTGGGCCTAGCTGATTGTGGTGACATTGATATATTGTGGGATGTAGTATTCTGTCCCCTGCACAGAGTATAAGTGTACAAAGTATGGCTCTCCAGGAGCGAAAATAAAGATCTCAGGCAGATTGGTATTCCCTGAAACATGGTATCCATTTAAGTCCCAAAGCAATACCCTGTAGCAGTTCCCAAACATTTTTAACATCAGACCCATTGGCAGTATTGTCTTCAACCATGTAAGCATAGCGAACTAAACTATCTATCATTCTTCACAATCTATCCCTTCAGGATATTTTGATTAACTAACTTGCGTACAGAAATCTCTCCCGAGTATGTAACCCAATATCATTTGATTACCAAGTCAGATAAGACATACCCTTTATTAAATACAGTGCATTTAAGTCCCATGTGAGAGTCACCTTTGACTTGGTCAACTTAACTTAACTTAGAAATCTAATGTCAGCGCTCACTAGTTTAAACCTGCTTGGCACGAATCAGGATAGTTCGCCTGCTATGTTGCAGTTTTGTTACATCCAAATATGCTGTGTACTCCTTTTGCTATGGAGGGCAATAAACTGTTTCATGTTTGCATTTAGAATCATTAGAGTAATACCTAATCAAATTGTGTTGAATTATGCTGATGTTCTACGGAAAGCAAGTCATAAAATTTACTTATAAGCGTGTCTTATTTGAGTTCATCAAATAGTATTCAGTAATAATAGCCCTAACCATATATGCTTGAGAGGTGATTATGACCACTTTCATGATCTCTACTCCCCGGTCATAGAAACCAGTAATTTTTGTTGCAAACATTACTCATTAAAGAAGAATTAAACTGATTCGTTTTAGGTCCATGAGTGCGGATACAACACATTAGACACTGCCATCCCAACTGGTGGAGAGGCCTTTGATATCTCTTTTGGATCCATCATTTATTTGAATAGAAAGATGGCAGAACATCTTACTTTCAAGAAATACGTGACATTGAGTATCCCACTACCACAGCCCATTCCTGGTGTCCATCCAAGCAATACCGAACTATGTGTGTTGAAAGATGAAGCTGACAATGATGAGTGGCAGAATATAACTGAACATTGTTCGTGGGACATAGAAAATGACATGCTGAAATTAAAAATAAAATCTATAAGTGGGTATGTGTTTTCTTAATCCATGCTAACTAATGTGTTTAAATATGAACTTTGCTGTTATTTTAAATGTATCATATTCTGCTATAAGAGAAACAAAATATTGGAGGGATTGACAAATCTGCAATAATCATTTAAGTACAGGTCATCTTTTCAATAGGTCTCTTGCTGCAAATCAACGATAAGGTATGTTTGGTGAGATTAAGCTCCCTTTCAAACAAATAGTTAATAATGCTTATTATCATGTAATCATGTACATATCGCTACACCCTGCATCTAGTTCTGCCAGAAGCGCAAAGAAACTCTTGGTGTGTTATGTAATTTATTGACAATATAACTGCACAGGTTAAACAAAATGACCACGTCTCAGTGTTCAGCAAAACGTTAAAAATTAACAGACGTTTGAAATAAAAGTTTTGCATGATAACTATTTTGGTACAATATTTAATTTTAAAAAATTCTTCCTGTTTAACTTTTATGAGTCATGTTTTCTTGTTGTTTTGTTTTCTTTGAGAAATTGAATAACTGTCGTGCTTGGTGTTGACTTCAGGGGAAACGATGTACACATTAAGAATTAGGCCTGTTTACATGAATATATCCATTTTCATATGAATGTTATAACAAAAGTAAAGCCACAAAATGTTAAGTGATATCTAACATTTGCATCAGTGAACGATAAACCAGTCGCATAGTCCATTGAGATTTGGCTCGACCGTTACACACTGAAACCGGTATTTGGGCCCTCATCTTAGATATTTACACAAATTAAGTATTGCATATGTCAGCCAATGGAAGATATGAATTGCCTTGCCTCATTTACCTGGCAAAGGATACCACAATGACTCCAAAAACATATCATGATGCTGACATATAACATTGTAACCTGTTTGGGAGGTCGTTTTGTCAACAATCTTACAATTTTTATGCAAATTAAGAGTTAATTCCCTGGTCCAGTTTACTCGGCAAAGGACATCAAAATCACTTTCACATCATCTCATAGAGATGAGATATTACCATTTACATATCTAAGTGGCCATCTTGGCGGCAATCTTGAATATTTCAAAAGCACCCAAGTGTGTCAGGGTGGCATCATGCAGATCCTGATTTAGTATGCTTAGAAGATACAGAAACCACCGAGAACCCTCGTTACTTTCGGAGTTTGTGCTTTGGCACCAGACCACATTACCCACTGAGAGACAACAGAATCTCAATGATTCTGATGTGAAATTTCCTTGACTGATGTACAGTGGAAGGGTCAGAATGTCCGATGGGTCACAGGCTGTAAAACTGATGTCTGCTAAACCTTACCATGTGTATACATTATGAAATAATAGACATTTCGGCAAAGTAAAATTTTTCAATTTTATTTAAATCAAAAAGTGTCCATTATCTTTATCTGGTGTTAAGTGATAATAACAAATTATCAAGTTTCTCACCATTTGCTTTGATTAATCGCATAAGCAATCTTGGGAAATTTTTAAGTATTTTGAAATAATGAATGCACGTCGTTCTACGAAATTTGTTACTTATCTACAAATTTTTGAAGGTTGTAAAAAACGTTTCGTCACTAGTATGTTAACTATATACATTTACACTCTCAACTTGCATTTCCCCTTGAAACTTTTATGAATGGTTTTATTTTCAGTTATGTTGTTGGGAGATACATCAAAGACATCATGCCTAGGATGTGCAATCTATTATCAAAGATAACAAAATTCAAGAAATCCGGGCAACATATGGTGCAGATCGTCCTGTTGCAAGACAAAGCAGTAGATACACGCTTACAGTGTCACTTGATGGAAGATAGAGGACGTGAAATTGAAGATCTATTAAAATCTGATGAATATACAGCCTTCAAAAATTACACATATTGGTCAAATATTCTTATGACTTCTGGGGATGTCATCACAAACACAGTAACTGGTGACTTTAAGCTACTTTCCGTTATTAATAAGTATACATACTACCCATACCGTGATAATCACTGGGACGCTCTTGTTGAGCCAAAGGATACATGTCAGAAAAGTGTAATGATAGGGCAGATGGTATTCAGTAGAAAAGAAGAGAATCTTGCTGAGTTAACATTCACCACAAAAAGTGTAAGTATCAAAATGCGTATCTTGTATAATTCTTTATGGTGTATAACAGTATCTTAAAGATTATAATTCAAACCGAAAGTATAATCAGTTGCTCTTTGTTCTCTTTACCTCAGGCACCTTTTCGACAAAGCAATGTTCAGCATCACAACATATTAACCATTTCGACATCTGTCCATCAGTTTTATAACATCAAAACGTGCTGCGACATCAGAAAAAAGACATGCTGATTTTGATTTGTATTGATATTTTGACTATTTAATGTTACACAAGATGGACTATGTTGATAAAGACGAGATGAAACATTCATCTCATGATGAGTGTGGTATCATCAGGAAACTTTTGTCACAATTTTTTCAGCAAATGGTTCGTTGCTTTTAAGACCGCTGTCAGCGACATGAGCTTATCAATTGGGTTGATTTTCCGTCGTCGGCGTCCGTTATTGTCCGTCGTCCGTCAACAATTGCCTTCTCCTCTGACACCGCAAGTCCGATTTCTTTGAAATTTTATATGCAGTTCACTTGGGGTGACCTCACTTAAGTTTGTTCAAATCATGGTCAAATTTGCATATTTGTAGTTTTGGGGCATTTTTTGCTGTTTTTAGTAAAAAAATCTTCTTCTCTGAAACCTCTTGTCCGATTGCTTTGAAATTCTATATGCAGTTTATTCAGGATACTTCAGTTAGATTTGTTCAAATCGTGGTAAACTTTGCATATTTGTATTTCTAAGACAATTTTGTCATTTTTGGTAAAAGTTTTTAAAAATCTTCTTCAAAACTACATGTCAGATAGCTCTGATATTTGTTTCTCGCAAAAGTATTGGTCAGATAGCTTTAAAATTTGGTATTAAGATTTCTGTAGATGAATTTAGAAAATTATATTGAATTTCTGATGAAATCCGTAATTCTGCATTTTTGTGACAATTTTTGCCATTTTTGGTCAAAAAATGTGTATTTTCAAACTACTCATCTGATAGCTTTGAAATTTGATATACGGATTTCTATAGATGAACATAATGACATTTATTGAAATTACGATGAAATCTGCAATTATGAATTTTGGGGGCAATTTTGCCGTTTTTGGTCAAAAAATGTTTCTCAAAACGTACTGGTCTGATAGCTCTGAAATTTGGTATACAGGTTCCTTTGATAAACTAAATGATAATTATTGAAATTATGATGAAATCTACAATCTTGTATTTTTGGGGCAATATTCGCCATTTTGGGTCAAAATATTGTGTTTCTCAAAAAGAACTCTTCTGATAGCTTTGACATTTGCTATACAGGTTTCTACTGATAAATGTTATTTATTGAAATTATGATGAAATCTACAATTTTGTACTTTTGGGGCGATATTAATGCCTTTTTTAGTCGAAATTGTGTATTTCCAAAACAGCTCATCTGATAGCTTTGAAATTTAGCGTACCGGTTCTTACAGATGATCTTAATGATATTTGTTGACATAATGATGAAATCTGCAATTTTGTATATTTTGGGCAATTTTTCCATTTTTGGTCAAAAAATGTGTTTCTTAAAATGTACATGTCTGATAGTTTTAAAATTCGATATGCAGGCTCCTGTAGATGAACTAAATGTGATATTTTGAAATTATGATGAAATCTGTAATTTTGTATTTTTGAGGCAATTTTTGCCATTTTAGGGCAAAAAAATGTTTCTCAAAAACTGCAAGTCGATAGCTTTGATATTTGGTATACAAGTTCTAAGGGATTATTATAATATATGATATATTGTAATTATGGTGTAATCTGCATTTTTTATTTTCTTGGGCAATTTTTGCCATTTTTGGTCAGAAAATTTCATTCTCAAAAAACTGCTCGTGAGATAGCTTTGGTTGACATGATCTTAGGGATGATCCAATGTGGTTTATTCAAATTATGATGAAATCTTCAATTGTGTATTTTTGCAGCTATTTTAGCCACTTTTTCTGGCCACTGAAATGAGCTATCAAAGATTTCCACCTTCCTCATCAACATGTGTTAAAAATAGTTATTCTGTACATAAACACAGCGGAGCTATATCGGTCGTTAGGTCGTTTGTAAAGATTACCTCATAGCAGTGCTTAGAGCACATTCATACCCTGGGAAAAGGAATATTATTTTATAATTTTTTCATCTGTTTTCTACAGGAGAGACTGGTAAAAGAGGACAAAATTGAACGAGGTAAGTACAACAGTCATTGCACATAGCATGTTGAGACAAAAAGAATGTTATTAAAAGAGGAAAATAACACTAATCGCAAGTGCCCTTAAATTAAAGGGGCACAAAAGAGGCCATTAAAATATCAGAAAAAATAAAGAATGCTGCCAATAAACTTTGTTTTTTTTTTTACAAACCATTTTTCCTTGATCTCTTCCTTCTTAACCTATATGTCCGCACTTTGTGCATTTAGTCCTGACGGTTCATGTGCTAGCATAATGTTGCAGTATGTAGGTAACCATTTTGGTAATCATTTGGCACGCTATACAATAGCCTTTCAGCCATATATTGGTAAAGCAACATTATTGAGTTCTAGGCAGAAATTCTGTGTAAAAAAAGTTCGACAAGAGGGGGCGCACTGCATACTGTCAGTGTGCTAAGAATCAAGACATAAGGTTTGCTACAACACAGAAAAATGACTTAAGCTTTTGTTGGAGATTGTGAAAATCTTGATCAGTATACACACATTAATTACACTTCGTTTGAGCAAAAAATAGAACTCCGAAAGGTTTATAATATATCATAGTATTTCCTGTGATGGCATCATTTTTATTTTCCTGTTCTTTGCATAGATTACACAAGTCTTTCAGATTTGAACTGCCTGTTTATTGATATGGAAAAGGCATTGAAAAAGGACCAAGAACGCAAATTGAGAGGCCTACTCAGAGGTGACAAGATACCTTCGCGTCAACTGCAAAATATGGACGGTCCATTGGATATCTTTGAGTATTTGTTAGATAATAACCATATTGAAAAAGGTAATCTAAAACTTCTTGAGGAAGTATTTCACAAAATAGGGAGCAATCAACTTGTAAGAATGGTCAAAGATTACCAGCAATGTGTCAGAAGTAGGGTTAGTAAAGAAACGTAAGTAGTCTGTTGTTGATGATTGAACAAAATCATTCAATTAAGTAAATTAACTACTGTATGCTCTACAGGAGTTGTATGTAATCTATAATAGTGCTTAAGTGTACTTTTAAGTTTACCACGACAACTATGTTTGAACAGGTATAGTTTATGTTATCAATGCCAAAATGCAAATGGACACTATTTTTGAATGAAACAATGGAAATAATATGCGATTAAAAGTACAATTTAATACAGTGACTGTTTTATTTTTCCCTTAATTTGTTTTCTTGCTTTCGCAAAGTGATATATAATCTGATACCCTGTAGATTCTTTAATGATTTTGTATAGTTGGAGAAGAAAAATGTGATAAAAAATGAATCCTAGGCATTTTGATTTGCTGCATCCTCGTGGGAGATTGTTTACTCCCATGGAAAGGTGTACACGTATGTGCCACTAGAATGGGTCACTTTTTCACAAAAAATCCTCCAAACATAGGTAATTTTCCACCTAAAAACCTACCAGTAAATATCAGTCAGTAACAAAGTAAACGTCCCTTACTTCAGGAAACTATTTACGTCCAGTAATGGTAAACATTCCCCCACTTTGTCAAGAAAATCCCCAACAAGTGGTTATATTTCAGGAATAGAAACTTAGACAGCACCATATGATACCCCTTTTGGAATCCTTCCAGTTAAGTGTGTCTTGCTAGGAAAAGACAACGCAGGGGTAAGTAGTCATTTCAAAACTAACATAGTGTTTCTTTAGATTCATACAGACTCAATTTACGTGGAAAGCTTATATGGTTTAAAGCTTAGAAACGTGTTTATTAGGACAGACATTGCGGCTCACTAGTTGTTGTATGTTGTAAACGAAAACAATATTATAGAAGACGGTTGCAGTAAATAGAGTGTAAACAAACTGAAGATATATGACCTCGTTTTGCCCTACAAACACGAGTGTTGACGAATTTGCCATTCCTTTAGATTACAAGTATGGCAGTTGTTTTACCATAACGCAATTACATCAAATTTTAGTATACTTAATATTTTTTTTTACATTCTGACTTTAGACAAAATATATCTTGTTCGATCAAGTATTTACAAGCGACTTTCCTGCTTTAACTAGTAATATATAATCAATACTATTGAATTTTTTACACAAAAGTCCAAGTTTTAGCTTCCAGAATATATTTTATGGTTGATGCAAAACGCATTTTTCAAAGAATCATTAACATTAATAACTAATGTTGTATATTTGAAGATTGCAATCTTCGAAGTGAAGCTGTTATCTGCTGTCATCCTTTGTTTTATTCATTGTACATGAAATAATTAAGCAATAAAGCACACCCAGCGATGGTATACTACAAGATTTTGACCAGTTCACGACATATACGCACGAGCGATAGCAATTGCATATATGAAGTGAACTTGTCAAAATCGAGTGGTATACCTTTGTTGGGTGTGCTTTATTGCTATTATATCATAACAGGAAATTTAAATTCTCGCATAGAACGTCAAAATAGGATTTTGGCTCTTGCCGAGAGCTCGTGTGAGTGCCAGCCATGGTATATCGCCAATACACCACGGTTCTTTTCGCTTCTCGACCAATCGGATCGTTGCATTTGCGCCACTAATATACTGGTATGATATAATAGTCTATATCAATACGCTGATTTAGATGACATTGTATTCTGTTGAGCGTATTTACCATCTGTTCATTTGATCACTGTTACAACCATTTTTTCACCGTATAATCTTTTCATTGTTCTCTTAATATTTTCATGAAGAGTAATAAAATTAAGCAATAACCCACGCCGCAGGAGGGTATACACGAGATTTTGGTACAATGCGCGACATATAGCACGAGCCGATAGGCGAGTGCTATATGGAGCGAATTGTACCAACATCGAGTGTATACCCGACTGCGAAGGGGGTTATTGCTATTATATTATATCAACTTGCGTGTATCTGTTGTCTTACTTGGGTATTTTCATCACTCTAAGCCCCAAATGCATAAAATGGACGTCTGAGAGATCGAAAGTTGGAAATTCTGCGCCCGAGACCGAGCATTTTTATAAGTTGGGATTCCGTACAGGCACACAGTATCCTACTAATAATTACGCATTACGTCCATATCAACATTGCATTTTATTCGCACGCAACACGAACGATACTTGTCAAAAAATACCTGCTGCACTCACACAGAAAATTGGTCAAGAGTTCAAATAAAAAGAGAAAAAGTAACAATTGTTTTTCGTAAATTTACATAAGAACAGTAGTCCTGGCTTTTTTGGGCATACTAAAAATAGATTGTCTCATTCTGTACCGCATACTCGCATACTTTGGATTTGGACGTTAATTGTACCGGAAAACAAGCAGTTTTAAAATAATCCAGACTTGCGATGACTGCAACTGTGATGAATAGTTGTGCAGATTCTGAGTGTGTTGCCCAATGTAGGGAGAGCTGGACCCTGACACTGCTCGTTGCATTTGATGTCAAATATCGTCGCAGTCGCCATCCCATTGTTATTTTAAACTTCTTGGTCTACATCGTGAGGACATCCCGATCTGTTATAGCCCAAACTTTGGTAAAGAATATCTGACATACCATTACTGTGAGGAAGTGTCAATTTATTTGTGTATGAACGAATACTATCTTCATTTTAAAAGAGATGTACTATGATCTATCGCGTCTCGACTCCCGAAATATCAAGCAAAGTGCACAGTGCGCTGTCGCCCTAATATTTGTGTGCATCATACCCAAAACGTGCTGCTTCAGAGATGTCTTTCATCATCGATCCAAACTTATTTAGACCAAGAGCCTGGTGAGCCTTGTCTTCGGTCTTTGAAACAAAGTGGACTGTTTGGGTCTTTCTCGAAAGTCTATGGTTAGCAAATGCACCGACCGGGCAATTTTCGAAAATGCTGGTCTAGGGGCCCGTTTTAGCATTGCTATCAGTGCTAAAATAGTATTTTAGCATCGGTGGAATGAGCTCTCGTCAAATCAGAATGGCGCATGGTAGCATGATATAATATAATAATTGATAGAAGTACAGCCATGTCAATAGTTTATGATTTATCAATAGTTACCTAGAATAACAAGTTGTACTTTCCAACCAAAACCTATTTTAGTGTTCACATTTGACCATAAACAACAGATAACACTCTTACTTCGTGATATCCCATGTACAGGTAGACTGTACAGAGAATTAAAATAGTGATGGCAGCTGAACTGTTGCCATTCTCACACCAGGCAAGAAGTCCTCTGCCAGAAAGTCAATAGATTGCCATATATGGTCTTTAACATTTGTTCTGCTTTTTGTCAGTTTTTTTTTTGTTTTTTTTTTGTGTGGAACACAAGGTACTTTTCTGTTTGTGTGCATATTTTAAGGGTAGTTTACAGGTTAGACTTAGAAAAGTTCATTTATATTTAAGCTTTTGCTTGTAGTTTACCCAAAATATGCTATGTCAGTGGATGTACATTTTACTGTTCTCAAACTATTCTGAATATGACATTTTTTTTTCATTTTATATAATATTTGTATTGCATATTGCAACAATTTCGTTATTTTGTGAATATCAAGATATTTTCTGTTTGAGAATATAGACTTTTAGAGGTGGTGTAGGGCACCAACTTTATGGAGTTCTCGTTATGTTTACTGTATCATTCAAATTTGTTTCTTTGTATCTCTCCAGCGCCTCTATTTTCAAGCATCACTTTAACATTTCATTCCATCATTACCCTAATTGCATGTGAATGTCACTTTGATCATTCCTTTCATAAATCATTGGTTGTCACACAATGTGGTTGAAAAGATGCCCTTTAATTTTGAAACATGGTTCCCTAAAAGGGAGGGATGTACCTGTTATTTTGGAAATATTATCTTTATAGAATAGTCAAACCTTACTCCGGCTTCTTCTTAGCTAAACAGCTATGTAACACGGTAGAGCTGTAAATGTCACTGGATATGTATTACTTTACTTTATTGTCATAAGACTTGTCACACCTCTAGCAGGGTTGACGATGGTTATTACATGACAAAAGGTGATCAAAAAGAGACAGAACCTAGAACAAAACAAAAACAGAACCAAAATACTTATATATAATCCCATGGTATTTTTTGTTTGACGTCATCGTATACGAGTGTTTTTCGCGGAGCCGTACAACTTCGAGCCGAAGGCGAGAAAATGTGCGGCTCCGCGAAAAACACAAGTATACGATGACGTCAAACAGAAAAAAAATTCATGGGATTGTATATTTATCACATGAACAGTCTTCTTATTTTTCTTTGATGTGGGTGGATCAAAATTATTGTAACAAATTGCATGATTTTTATCGCGATTTTGTGTTTTATTTACGCGGATTACTTACATTTAATGAGTAAAGCGGTCCGGCACCCAGGAGATGTGCAAATGTTTTCAGGTATACTTTCATTCATAAATCCCATTAGCTAAAAATTTGATACATGGAATGATATCTCCACCAATCAGACATACCGATTCGGTCACGTGCGCGTGTCAATCATTGTCTTGCGCTGGACCGATGCCAAGGCAAGTCTGCCATCTGGGGACATAGCTTTCACCTCGCTAGCGACGGATAATGATGGTATTTTGAGTTATTTAGAATATTTACAATAATATTTATAAAGTGAATGCAACGGCACGACCGAAACAGTAGTTATCATTCTTAGATATGCTGTGGCTTTTAAAATATCACAAGTTTACGGCCTTGGCGAGCCCGAAAGTTTCAGATCGATGACACACCGAGTGTACGCTTGTGCAAGTGGGCACTGCCGTCACCGGTCTCCGCCGGTGGCCATCTCAGTCGTCAATGTTTTCGTCATATGGACTTTGATATTTGCTGTAACACATATATAGCCCATAGGTACTTCCCAATTTTGTTACTTGACGGTAACTATGTTCTGTTGTGAGTGTTGTCCGAGTCAACTTTCGAAAGTGCATCGGATTCTACAGCGCTGCACTGCAGGGTTAAGGCTATAGGTCGACGACTTATGTCTTCACTACAGCCTTACGCTGTAAGCTTAGGTTTGATTCCGATCGACAAACAACGGAATAGTTTGTGTGATGAAGAAAATTTATCGTTTTTCATCGATACTTGTGTCTTCTACGTCGCTTTCCCGAAGTATACGGTATTCATTTATTAAGCTGAAATTTCGTTTAGGTGTATCTTTCGGGTTTATCGCCAACCGGGATCGCCAGGTACGACGTCGCTTGGCGATCGCCAGGTACGACGACGTCCACATTGAGCCTTGCGACTGGAACCGTGACGTTACTGAACCAAACGACCGACGGTATCGTCATTCGATTCTTGGGAATAGCTAAAGCTTTAGCGACTCGAAATTTCATTGGGCATGCCTTCTATTTTTCCATATCTGGAGTTTTAGGTCATCTTTTTGTCAAAATGCCATGAGAGCACGGCATCGATCACGACGAATCGGTCTGTGTCGCAACATGCACGTACGAATGGTACCATTGCGGGAAAAAAGTTTCGGTTGATGACGTACAACAGGGCTAATATGGATTTCTTATCTGTGCTTGTGTACGTAACACAGGTGGAGATACGGGCCAGTTCATTTGCTAGATACAGTAATTTATCGCATGAAGTTCATGTGATAAATTACTGTATCTAGCAAAAAAACAAAAACAAACTTGCAGGATATAGAGAGAGCTCTCGAGTAGTAAAAACCAAACGTAAAACCTGTAGAACTCATATTTAGAGTGGATAAAGCGAGTAGGGAAAAATCAGTAAGATTCATTCATTCTAATATTCATACATTCATTTATATATTTTGCTAGTGGTACACATATTATTTCAGTGTTCATCACATATATTAGTTTATTTTGTATGGTCTATTCATTGAATTGGGAATTGTACAGTTGGATGTTGTTAACAAGTTGGTTTCTCTGCAGTGAATATCTATTACAATGGAGTAGGAATGAATTTCATCTTCTATTTCTTGATTGTTAAAGCAATCATATGTTATGTTAATAAGAAGTGTTTTTGTATGTCTGCCTGTTTCTATTTTCAGTTTATGGTTACCTAATCTGAACTTGGTGAGAGATTACCGTAGTTTAGGATTTTCTATAAGGTTGAGATATTGTTGTTGCTGAATATCTTTCATAAAAATTCTATATGTTCTTAACTTGTTTCTACAGTCTTTGTTCTTATTGTCACAGTATATTTCTTTTTTTTTCCATTTTATAACATATAGGGTTTGCAATGCTAGACTTATGTTTGATTATTCTGTCTTTGAGAATATCGTCTGAAATTCGAGGAGGTTATTTTCATTTATACTTTCAACTAGAGAATGAATGCATTTATACCGTTTGCTATTCATAATCTGGTTGACTAAGAAATCATCTTTCAGAAAGGGAATATTACTGTTATGATTGCGATTGTAACATTTAACTAGTTTTTTTTTTTTTTTGTATACAAATTTCAGTAGGGTATCTTCCTAATTCACTATAGATTGCAAGTAGGCCTATAGGGGAATGTTTTGATACTTTCAACAAGAAACGGCAGAAATTTTAATCATGGAATGTTGGTTTTGCTCATCCCCCCATATATCGCTGGCATACACTATATTTGGTCTAATCAGTCTGTCGAACAAGGATAACATGAGTGGTATAATTAATTGATTGTTATCTTACCCAATCTTTTTTTTCAAGGCAAAGAAGGTTTTCATACCTTTCTTCTTAAGTAATTCTAGACCGATTTTAAATTTACTATTTGGTGAGATTGTTAATCCTAAATAGTTGTACTGTTTTACAATTTGAGGTCCCCACCTCCCCCAAAAAAGTGTAATTTTGTAAGACTCTATTCTATTTTTTGAAAATCATTATTTTAGATTTCTCTGTATTTACTTTTAGTTTCCAGGTTTTTGTATATTGTGATAGTTTATCTTAACAACTTTGCGGTCCTTCTTTTGATCTGGATAGAATGACAATGTCATCCGCATATAGTAGGCAGCTTATTACATGGCTGTTAAGAGTTGGTGAATCGCAGTTTTCATCATCAAAAATGTCTGGCAGATCGTTAAAAAATTTCAAAAGTGTGGGGCTTAAATTGCATTCTTGTTTTACTCTAAATTTACTGTATTTTATCACTTTTCTCTGAAGATCAACAGTATTTGCACATTCTATCGTCCTTAATACGTTTGCCTTGGTCAAACTGAATATGGCAGGAATTTTATGACAACTTTACGCATTACGATACCAACATGGACAACAAACTGTTAACATGTTTCATGGGAATACTCGTTTTTTTCTTTTCGATATGTTATGTTAAAGCTAGTATGAAGGTGCGAAGAATTATACAAGTATCACAGTAATATCGATGGCTATATGGTTATTTTTTCCGAGTATGACTTAACGCCTACTGCATAACAGTGTATCTAAGTAACGGAGCTGATCAAAAGAGCGTGCATGTGTCGGGCGTTGACATGCCTTGATGAATCAGACATCAAGGTCTGCACGTGGGCACGACAGCAAGAAGTGAAAATAAGGGAGCCGTCATTATTTACGGCCTTGGGGTCGGCGGAATAGTGGGGTGGTCACTCAAACATGCGGAAACTTAAAGGGGTTACTCCAAATGTGGAGGGAAGGAGTTACTTAATTTTTTGTGCGCAATCAAGTGAAACACCTCTCAAACTGCACCATTCCACACATCAATTTCTCAAAATTTTCGATTCGAGAGGGGGGGGGGGATATCCCCTCTCGTGCTTTCCCCCTTGCGGTATTCTAACAGTTTTACTATTAAAAGACAAATTTAAAACAAATCTCAGATTGCACCAAACTGCATTATTGCATACATCAATTTCTCAAACTTTTTCACAGGATCTAGGACAAAACCGAACTGTTTTGAATTGTCCTTTATTATCACAGAAACATATATTTTCATTGACTTCAATTCAATAACCATTTTGACAATTAACCATACCGTATTCAGGTTTTCATTAGAAGCTGGCACCTGGAGAAATGACACAAAAAGGTCACAGATTTTCCTTTCTTGCATATTCATTGGTCTTCAGTCTCTGACAAACTGATTTCTGATTTTTACAAAATGTACTGTCATTTTTTGGTTGTTGAATATTGAGACTCAAACACTGATCATGCAAAAATGTAATAAAAAATATTAGTGTTACATGTAATTTTCAAACAATTTTACTGATTGTATAAAAATTGAAACACCTCTCAGATTGCATCTTTACACACATAAATTTCTTAAAATGTCGATACGAGGGGACCTCCTCTCGTGCTCTCCCCTGGGGTGTTCTAACAGTTTTACTTGATAAAAAATAAAACACCTCTCAGATTGCTCTAGACTGTACTATTGCACTCATATATTTCTCAAAGTTTTCCACACGATAGGGGACAAGCCCCCTCTGACACTTTCCCCTCAGCCTCTTGCGTTTTCTCCCTCTGTAATTTCAAATTCTGCCAAGTCAGATATTCAAGTAAAACCCTGTCATGAAACCGATCAAAGTTAAACATAGTATATAGTTGGAAACTGGTTATATTGTGAGCTTTTTTATGTGTATTTTGTTGTCGCTTTGATTTTCATTTAGTTGGTGTCACCTTTTTCAACCGTCATGAGATAATCAATGGTAATCTAGCAGGGTACATCAGAATTTAAAAGGTCTTTACTATTGCAGTATTTATGAACATTTTACAAATACATGTATCGGTATTAACCTTTCTAGGGGGGGGGGGGTCAGTTAAAATTTCTGAGTTAGAGAGGAGGGTTACTCAAATTTATCATTGTTGGCAAGGTGGTTACTTGAAGTTATGACTTTCCGATGAAATTCCTCCGACCCCTCCCCCAGGCCGTATATAATGACGGCTCCCTAAGTGGTACTTTTCGATCTAATTTGAATCGGGACGTTCTGCGGAATCCAAAATATAGTTTATCCCTGTAACAGTGCACAGCAGAAGAGCATGGCTGTGCGAGGCTTTGACATGCCTTCACAATTCAAATAACAAACTATGCACAGTGGCACGACGCTACAATCATAGAAGGAGTTCACTTTACCTTTATCACTTGACAGCAACGCGTTATTCAAAAAAACATTAGATAATCAGCTGTCTTCGATACCGAAATTCGCATCCATTTGAGCAATAAAGTGAAAGTAGGAATGTACAGTGATGATCACGAAGAATCCAAATCGCCACTTTGTAAAGGATGCTGGAACCGTTCTTGATACACTTCTTGAACTAAATCATAAAATATAGATTTTACTCACTACCTAAAATCTTTCGTATAGAGAAGCGCTCTGTTTTTTCAGCAGTGTATTTTCCGTCAAATCTCTAACTAACTTCTCTGTGTGTGATTTACCCTAGTAAATTAATTATGTCATGGCAAGTGTGAATGGCAGGCAAAAGGTCGTTTGTATGGTTACGACTATTTCATTCTATACACTACAACATAACCATTTGTTTACTGGTCCTCGCGGTGGGGAAGGGACGATAGCAAAACAACCTTTTTTAAATGAAAGACCTCTCAGCGTCACTTGTCTGTGTATTTGCGCTCAATACGTAATATGACAACCTCTCGATGATACTGACAATATGTAATATATAATTCAGCCGATTTAATGGATTCTTCTGAGCCTTTAGAAAATAAGTTCATTAGTGCACTTGTTTGAAGTGTTGCGGACACTGTCCACCAGAAGATCCGATTGAACTAGCCTGATGTAGGGCGCCACCACTCTACGGTTTTGCAAGATAGCCGGTGAATAGACCTCCAAGTAAGATCTCACAAGGAGCACGTCGTCAAAAAGCGTCGCGCGAACAGCTTAATTGTTTTTATGGACACAAAACTGTCAAACATTAACGTACACAGTCATTGGGTCAATCGATTGTAAAATCAAACTCCTCAATCTTCCTCTCCTGTAGCGTACATGAAATAATGACACCGATGTGAGAAGGTATATTTCTGATTTATTTAAAGCCTCATATCTGAAAGCTAAACGTTAAATGCTGAAAAGTACAATTTCTTGGCTATGTGATGTGCCATGGGAAATATTCAACGTATATGCTAACCGCAAGCGTCAGTTGTGATTGATTCAAATAGAGAGTAACTCAAATTTAACCAGATTTTTGAAAAAATGAAGTAATATCTACATACAGACGATACCATATGTAGTATTATCTTCACCTAAGGCTCAATTCCTTGCTTATTTAAAGTTATGGCAAACAAAGGATATCATTGAGGCTGACGAAAAGTGACTGAATTATTTCCTAAATGAACGTAAACATAAACCAGGGTAAGGTCACTGAAAATGTACTATACTATCTGACACTATCTGACCTTGCCCGAAGCATGACACACATGTAAACTACAATTTTTGGTTTTTATTCATTCGTTGTCAAAGGTCACACGACAATATTTAGTTTGTAGTTCTAGTAACATTCATGCATTGTAAAAATCAAAATGTAGTCGATCAGTCGTGACTCTTCTTAAATAAAGCATTTAGAACTCATAAAAAGCTTATAACCATTTGAATGCAGCCTCTTTCCCGCAAGGGCAAGCAACAATAAAAAGTTAAATCGATATTTTATCAGACAATGAAAATCCTAACACTTGTTTGAAAAAACTTCCTTTGTAAGACTTCGAAAGGCCATAGCTTAAATGTTATCGCAATCATAACAGACTCGTGGAGTTTCCTTTTTCTGATGTTGGCACCTTTATGACGTCATCACTGACCACTGTAAAAGTCTGCGATACAGAACCAAAGTACCACCAGGTATGCGATTGTTGCCACGGGACCAGTTTTGTAGTGAGGGGCAGCAGACTCTAGGAACACAAAAAACGATGAATAAATTTTCAAAATAAGAGGACCATTCACCGCTTTGTTATAAGTCATGATATGATTGGTCATCTTGATAGGGTTAGCAGTCAATCCATCGTAGTTTGATGTCATTAAGGTTGTACGCGTCTCGAAATTGAATGACATACTTTTGTGAAATTTGTATTTCCTAAATGAAAATTTCGACCATAATCGACTGAACCAAGAATAAAAAATACGGCTCACCATGCAAACTTTCGTTCTCGAGAAAATACATTAACAAATATAAAACAAAATCAAAATGTTGTCGTCCTTGTGTTAATGCTTTAGGAAAAATTAAAAATTAACATTTAGTCGGTGAAGTGTTTCTTGCTCCCAGAGCTACAAAACAGGCTCCGATAAATCGTATATCAGAAAAGAATTGTAGAAATTTGAGGCCAAATACCTGTACCTGAGCTGCATTCTACCTTAATTTCATATTAATCGTCATGTTATTTAATTTGTTGAAGGACGTTTTTGCTATGTAAATTCCTACCTCACAATGTTCACCTATCAACATTCACTGCGATATCAAAATGGCCTTTTTTGTCAATGGAACACATACTATAAAGATGTCCATCAGTACATTGATCATTCACAAATGGCACGGTCATAATTTAGATAACACTACTAGTCCTGTACATGTGGACCGGTGGCCTAGAAAAGCAATAAACCATTTCTGTATATACTTACTTTTTGTCGAAAGGATATCATTCTTTGTTGACAATTCAGTACTAACATCCAAGGTTGAAACTGAACTTTGACCTTAAAATATAATGCAGCAACTTATTAAAATGAAAATCTGCTTAGTTTTTGTGATGCGTGTAATGCATCATGTGCGTCAAATACACTTGACAAGACACAAGCTTGAAGAATTTGAGGACTTACACCACAGAAACGTTAGCAAGTCCTAAAAAGACTTTTCTCGCTTTGGATCTAAGTAGAGTTGCTGATACCGTCACAACGTGACCAGGACATTGTGACGTCTTGAGCTGCTAAGGGTCTAACACAGCTTAAGATGTTTCAAGTTCATTTTCGTTGTTAAGCATGACTATTAAGATTTGGTAATGCCAATGCTTCAAATTTGTTTCTTTGTTAATCATCATTTGTATAAGATTCGGCAATAAGAATATCAAAAGAACATTTCTCTAAATATATCTCATCCAATTAAAGATGCCGTAATTTATGCTTACCAGTACAGTCTATTCGACCCGCATTGTCTTCATGTAAGCGGAGACATGTTGAGGAATAACAACAGCATTCTCCACTAAATTCGTGTACGCACAGTTCATGATAATCACTGATTGAACAAAGATTTGCATCTGGCTGTAGAGTTGCTGATGCTGTCACAATGTGACCAGGACAGTGTGACAATGGCCACGGCAAAGTGTTTCTCGCGACGACTGGTACTGAAGCGTTATGGCCCTTGAAGTACACCATCAAAGCAAAGGCATATTCGGGGGGACAGCAGCAGTCTACATTGTTTACTTCAAAGGTTATGTCAACAGGTCTGTTTGGAGAGTAGACAATGCTGCGCGGGTCTGGAGCGATGATTTTAAAACTATCTTTCGCGTCTGTAATCAATAGAGAAAGGAAACATTACATGGTTGTGGAGTTAAGATTGCGGTGTACTATTTGTGGCAATTTTGTCGACCATCAGATGTACTGCAATTACGATACTCACCTACATTGAAGCTGGGTAACGAAGAAGTAACAATGCACAGGAAAACACAATATCTAAGATAGCTGTAAAGAAAATAAGAAAAAGTCTATATACCATGGGATCTACGTTTTAAAATATGAAAATGACAGCAATCGTCGTGCAAAGAAGGACTGAAATAACATTGCCAAAACACTGAAATCAGGTCCAAAAGTTGCTTCTCTAGTTTTTTAAACCGCATGAAATCACATGACTACATCCCAAATACGATAAAACTAGCAGCTCGAGAAAAAACAAACATGAATACATTTCTTAACGATATTTAAAGTATAAGTCATACATTACCAGCTTTTAGCCTTAATCTTAATTTGAAATATAATACAGTCAGGACGTTTTGAAATTTCAATGTAAATGCAAAAGCACACTATCAACAACAACATACAAACCTAACTTTACTGTAGGAGTGGCGTTTTAAAATATTCCACACATTCAAAAAATAGAACGCTGAAATCAAAATAACCTCTTTTGATAAGAGAAACATCAATTAAATAAGAATTGCCAAGAAAGCGCGAGTTTATACAACCTCTAAACGTGTTACGAGCAGCCTTAAAACCTAAAAGCTGGCGATTAAATAACACATGGAAAATTCTTGCCGTTCTAGTCACACTAAGGTCAAGTATAAATGCTGTCAACGACAGAATGAGGTTCAAACTCATTGTCAAAAATCGCGCATTTATTTTGGACTGAAAACTTCGTAATAAAATTTATCATGAAAAATCTAAATCAAATTGAACATGCCAAAAGAGGAGTAACATAGTGTGAATTTTTGACTGTTAAGAAGGACATTTTAAATCAAGGACTAACAAGACTATCAACAGTACCTACAGGGACTACATACACAGCACTTTACTAAACCTATGAGAAATGCCACGGAATAATGTAAAGGTCTGTAAGATGTAACGCTGATGTCTTTAAAGTAGTTTTACTGTGTTTTAGAGGTACTGTTACTTGCGACGCCATTGTTCCAAAAGTTTTGGCCAAAATGCTTTGTGTTCTAATTGTCAATACAGCGTTCACGTTTAGAAATATCCATTGCTTATGGAGACGATAAAATCAAAGTCTGTATTATAATTCTTCTTTTCAACGATACCATTGCTCACATAACACGTCGAGATTCGTTTGGAAGGCTCAATACGTTGTGTCACAACACTTTTAGGAGACCTATACAAACAAAATAATTTTTAAAAATATGTTAAATGTTGCAGCTATGTAGGTTTTGGATTAAGCTGAGCTGTTTTGATTAAGCTAAGCTGTTTGACTAGGATATCTTCGGTAGTTAAAAAGGTGCCCTAAGCTGTGAATTCCAATGTAATCGAGAATTTACTGCATTTTCTACGACAACTTAAATTAATGTAAGATGGTTCTTACACAGCTGATGGAGAAATAAACATTCATATGGCATGAGGTAATGGTCCTGGTAAACAGGTTCGTAAAGGAGGAATGATTCTATGTCTGCTAAGCTTCTGAAGAGATTGCCAGGAATGTGTTGAAAATATTTCTTAAACAGATTTTAGCTAATCATGTCTCGGTTTTCTCCTTTCCTCATAATCTTGATTTTGAGTTTTGCGGATGTTCAGGAATGGTCCCAGGGTACCAGACAAAATCCTGCTTATGAGTTTAATAATTGCTCAACTTGATAAAACAATCTTCACGACTTCAAACCTCCCATTCGAATTAACCTGTGCGTGGAATCAAAGATAGAAAAAAAATCTCATCTAAATACAAACTGGTCATCCTTGATTTCTAATTGACATCTAGTTTTGGATAAAGTAGAATGTAAGCCCGAGGACAGATAGTTGGTTTCTCAAGTTTTCATAATTCTCTTTTGATCTACCACTTGTAGAGACTCATTTAATGCTCTTGGGTAGGAAATTTTTTGCCGTCTTAGTTTTTCGAAAATTTTATTGTTCGCCATACTATTAACATATGGATGGAGGCCATTTTGAATTTCAAATACCAGCAGATGTCAGGTAATTTGTTTCTGTAGTACCAAAGTTTGCACTTTGACCCAGAGTTTTCTTCTTAAATTGGTAAGAGTATTCCTTTGAGAAAAAGTCTGAGCAAAAGTCCATATCTTTCACATTTGAGGCGTCTATTATCTTAAGCCACAAATACACCAATGAGTAATCAGCAACATAATGTTACAATACCATTGATCAGGTTGTGTAGACCATGAGTCAGTTTTCTCTTGACGTAAAATATACTTTTGAGAACCATCATTTTTCTGATGTGTGTCAGGCATATTATTTATCAAATAAAGTATAGCTACCATTGCGAACAAAAGTTTGCAAATGTAATCTAATAACACGTTTTTTTGTAGAAAACACCGTTTACTGCATGACTATGTTCTCAACATCGCTGTGTGTTTAGGCATTAAACTACTTATACGCATTTGTTTATAACGAGTTTGTTGCATGTAGCGTTTTCCTCCTAGCAAGAAATATTCTTTAACGAAGTGAAGATGTCAAGACAAGAGAGAAATGTATATGAGGTAATTGTGAATTGAATTTACTAAAAGTAATATAATGTAAAAGCGGTGTTCCTTTATATTATTTTCGATCACTCACTTTATACAATGTTAACACATTCATGCGTTGCTGGTAACATAAATACGCGGATACATTGTGATCTCCTTTCGCCTTACGCTTCGACAATAAGGGTTTGGGGTAAGCTCTTATAGAGATAATACGAATGTGCGATTGAAAATCGGGATAAATCTATTATGATAACTCAGTTTTTCTCCATTGTAAATGTTATATCATACTTCCGATAGAACGGCGGGGTGAACAATGATTGTATCATAGAACTAATGTATAAGGCTCACACTTAAGCTGACTTTTGAGTGCAACAAAAGTTAATCCTACAGTAACTCTGCTATGCTATAAAGGAACACCTCAGGTGTAAGGGTGTGTATTCATGAAATGTGCCAATTTGATACGTTCATATCAAAATTGCAAGCGGCAAAACGCAAGGCAAATTCAGGGGATAATTTTCCGCACATCATAAATATTCCGTTGAGAGCTGTTTGGCTTCATCTTTAGTCGCAATAAAAGAAATATAAAAGTTGAACTGTATATGGACCATCATTCAAGTTTTTTAAAGTGACATGAATCAAATAAGCGGCACGACTTGTGCGACAGAGTCTCTATTTCTTGATATTGTATTTGAAGTTCTTAATTATATACATTAACACTTTTTTCTCGCAGTCTGTCAACAACATATTAATAAGTTAGAAACGAACATGAGATGGTAATTAAAGTCTGACTGTTAGATATTATAGAACAACGGCAGCAAATCTCTGCTTATTTGTGTACACTTCAGATTGTTAGTAGAAAATCGTTCAATAAATGGAAGAGAAATGTATATCTTTCCTATCATGTTATAAAGGTTGAGAACATTTACTTTTTTAGGCCTTTTTCGGTCAACAGAGTAAAGTTTGAATCAACTGAAAAAGTCATAAAATTGATACAATTATTGACCTCGCATTTCGGGATAAGATTCGTATATGATATCCACAATACAAGGCAAGTTATTATTGCAAGCGCGTCAACAGTATGCGACATATAAGTGACTGTATATCCGTTGAAAATGTGTGTGTGTGAGAGAGAGAGAGAGAGAGAGAGAGAGAGAGAGAGAGAGAGAGGGAGATGCACAGACTTTATGGTTGTAGTTTCTGTCAAACAACAGGATAAACACAAAGAATAAGCTTAAACGGTGGAAAAAAAATGAGAATGACAACCAAATAGATATGGATAATTTTGAAGCATGTTTTATTTTAACTAAAAAGTTTGCTATAATGTCATTGAAATGTCTCCGTGAAATTTGAGGCAATCACAGAAATACAAAAAAGCAGATTTTCCGAAATCGTTTTTCAGGTAATACTTGCAAAAGCAGAAATGACAAATGATAAAGTACTCTTTACCAAAAACCTTTAATCTTTATTAATGGAGTTCGGAATAAACGAATATTGTAAAAAAAAGTTTAAATCCTCCTACTAAAGAAAGTAATCATCGATAAAGAGAGTACCTTAGATATACATTAAATTTCATTAACTAGCTATTCACTTATTTAATTGGATTGAATTGTCACTTAATCAAGATTGAAAGATATTTTCTACTAATTCTATTAATTAAGTTAATTATCAAATTGACTGTTAATCGCCTAAGCATTGAAAACAAGCTTACATATCACTTGCGTACTTGCAAGGTTCGAAACAACCGTTCAATTCAACCACATTCAAAGGAAAAGGCTGAGAGGAACGTCATTTATCACCAGGAATGACATCATCATCACCAGTGGCGCTGTAACAGTTCTTGACACCCCGAAATCTAGAAAAATAGGACAATACATTATGTTAAGATGGTATGAAATCCTTTTTGATAAGGTCAAGTGTAACAATATCACTCAAACCTTTCGTTGTCATCATCTTTGTTTCACATCACCTATAAACATCGTCGCCACAATCATGTAAAGTGGAGAAAGCGTCAATGATACTCGAGTTTCGTCAAAACTATGTTGTAATTCGATGGAATCTAGCCAACATTATATCATGCGTAATCGCCCGGTCTTATTAATTTGACCTCGCATAACGTAGCCGCGATGATAGAAAAGTTTAGCATGAAAAATTGCACGTGATCTACACGAATATTACACTATGAATTGCCGATAACGTCTGACTATGAAGTAACATTAGAATAACTGTAACAATGTTTGAACCCACCTGGATGGGTTATGTCGTCCGATGGTAATTTAGATGTTGGCCAAATAGGATCTGTTGAAAAAAATGTAGAGGATGTAAATATTGTTCAATTGAAAGGCTGACGGTCAGCTAAGCTTGAGAACGGAATGCTTAAAAAGAGTGAAAGATATTTTTCTATCGTAAAAAAGGTCAAAGTATCCCCTTATTTGAATTTAGGTACCTGAGTAATATATCACGCCAGCATTGGCGCAATCTGAGGGTACACAATATTCGACGTAATGGTAGTAGCAATTATATTTGTCACAGTTGCAGCCGTTCTCAAAGAGAGCCCTCAAACACAAGTCGTAGTGCTTGTAATCCCAGCAAAGGTCAGGACCCAGTTGCATGGCGACCACAGCGCCCTCTATTCTATATGTCTGGTACTGCTCTATGACGTCACCCAATTTCAGTAAGTTCTGGCGGACAATGATTGCCGTAGACATGTTGTTGTCGCGGAAGTACATTGATATGGCGGTAAAGGTGTGGTTGCAACCTCGTGTTAACATGGTTATATCAAGTGTCAATTCAGTGGGCTTGGTTGGAGTGTAGGTGATGTCTCGTGGATTTGGATTGGTTATTTCAAAATGTACATCAAAACCTGTTGGCAAAAGTGAACTCTTAAATAATCACGACTATCAAAAGATGTAGGATGTTATCTTCAGAAGTAGTTACGTCGATTTATGATTGCCAGCGTATTTCCGGATTCGTCCGGAAAATTAATGATTAATGTGAAGTAAATATGAAGCATTGTTTAAAGTCTAATGTAGGGATTTAGAATTAAGTTATGTCCTTCACTCCAACGAGTACAGACTGAAGAAATTTATATTTTTATCTTTCCTCAAGAAGCTGCAGTTGACGAGTTGTCCAAGATTAAGTTTTCTCACAAATGTAATCGTACTTATTTAAGGAATGTTTACAATAAATGCACATTAAACCATTGACCATAACATTCTACTTGGGTAGGTTACGCTCTCCTTTTGGTATTCAAGGAGTTGCTTTAAAATGGTTTGAATCCTTTCTGAAAGGTAGAACAGAACAGGTGTCTGTCAAGTCGATGTTATCTAACAAATGCATTTTAAAGTATGGTGTACCTCAGGGTTCAGTATTGGGTCCTGTCTTGTTTGCTTTGTACATGACTCCGATTGAGGATATCATCACGCGTCATGGCTTAAATTCTGTTATATATGCAGATGATTCTGGATTGTACATTGCTTGTGACATCCTTACCAGCTCCACTATTGTTCAGCGTATAGAAGCATGCGTCGATGAAATTCGTAATTGGATGATGTCCAATAAGTTGGCACTTAATGACGGGAAGACAGAGGTTGTCTGGTTTACACCCCGAAATTGTACGGTTGGTTCACAATTTGGTTCTATGAATGTACGAATAGGTGAGGCCACGATTTCGCCATCCACTGTTGTACGTGACCTTGGCGTAATGCTTGACTCGTACGGTCTCATGGACGAGCATATTCGCTATGTTTGTAGGGTGGCATCTCATTCACTTTGGCGGATAAGTAAAATCAGAAAATTGTTAGACCAGCCCAGTGCTAAAAAATTGGTTCACGCTTTTGTCATATCGAAGTTAGATTATTGTAACAGTCTACTTTTTGGCCTACCTGCATATAAATTGAGCAAGCTTCAACACATTCAGAACTCTGCTGCTCGTTTGGTAACTGGACGGAAGATGGGCAGTCACATTGATAAGACATCTATACTCAAGGAGTTACATTGGCTTCCAGTAGAAGAACGAATCCGTTTTAAAATTCTTTGTTTGGTTTTTAAAATTGTCAATCAAGATGAATTGGTTCCACATTACTTAGCAGAACTAGTAACAATTGATAGCCCTGTATATAATACCAGAAGGAGTGTCGGTGTAAGATTGAATCCCTTTTCTGTCAAAGATCACGGGAAACAACTTTCTAGAACATAATTATGGTGACAGAGCTTTTAGCGTGTATGCCCCTAAACTGTGGAATAGTTTGCCGCCCGAACTTCGGATGATAAAGAAATTAGCTCTTTTTAAGAAGTCTCGTAAAACAATTATTTTTCGTCAATGCTACTGTTGACTTGGATATGATTTTTACCAGCATTTTTTATAGTTTATTTATTTTTTATCATTTTTAGTGAATTTTTAAAAAAATACTTTCTTTGCTGATTTTTAGGTGGGATCCTTTAGTCTAGATTTTAAGCTTGCTTGTTTTTATCGATTGATTTTAATTACACTCGTTCCTCTGTGAGTTATTTTGTATTTTCTGCGTTTTTTAAGTTCTTCCAGTAATTTTCTGTAATGTACAGACCACTGAGACAAGGTGTGTAGTGGTCTTAAAACAATAGATTATTATTATTATTATTATTATTATTATTATTATTATTAAAGGAATATTTCTCAAATTAAATTTATGAAAGGGCACGGATCATGTTAAAATTTAGTCAAATCCATAGAGGTACGTACTCAAGGGCCTTTAAGAACGTAACATTTTATATTTAGTGGTAGGCTGCTCCACATAATGGTGTCCTGACATTCCGATGGGTATTTTTGTCACGCAAAATACACCTATCGAATTCTGTAAGATTCTGAAATATCAAGGGATAAAAGTCAACATATACCAGAAACAACATCATGAAAGTATTAGGAAAGGTTTTACTATCTTCCAAATTTGTGGGAATGAGAAAATTTTTATATCACTAGAAATGGGTGATATAAGGTACTTGCACGTTTTTTTTACTTGCCGTAATGCATTATCTTAAAATTATGTGGCCCCATTCAAATAACACATTTAATCCCGAGACGTAATTCACCAATAACTTAGTCTTTAATATTGTCTCAGAATAGAAATTAGTAGAGGAAACGACTGTGGTTATTAAGAACAATGGTTACACTTGCTTTCGTTAAACCCATATACAAATAAATGATCCGTAATTTTAACCTCTTAAAAGAACGCATTTTATTTGTTAAATTTTTGATTTAATTTTTAAGTATCTTTACTTGACTGATTTTTGATTTGCGCGTTGGGAATCTAATTGTAGCGACTGATCAAGTTCTAATACAACGCTGGCTGTAATCTTCGCATCATCAAAGTTTCAAGTCTCACAGTCATTTGGACGTCCAACTCACTCAAATGACCAGTTGCTAACCTGCCGTTAGCTTCAGTGTTAGGTGAAAAAATCCGTCAGGACAGTGACATTTGAAAGGGCTGAAATTTATTACACCCCGAGGAAAACAATTCTTTCGTGTTTTTACTTGACGTTGTGCAAGACCGTAAAGGTGGTTTATACGGGGCAACGCTGATATCATTAGCTTCTCATGTTTTATGAACACATGAATAGTGTTGCAACATGTCTACATTGAGCATATTAAATCGCAGCTTGTTATTTCTACTGATGATTCTTAAGTAATTACAAAGAAAAAATATAATATTAAAAGCGAGAGCAAGTGTTTAGACAAAAAAGTTTACCGTACAAATTACATTTTGAAACCATTTTAAATGTACATTATTTTATTATTTTATTGAATGGGAAAGTTCAGATATCGCAAAGCCTCAGGGAAATAAATATCTCACTCTAAAAAACACTGATAAGGGAAAAAATACGATTTGTCTTGAAGGGCCGATATTTGTATTTGTATTTGTAGTGATGTTATTGCTGTATTATTCTCGTTGCCCTACGCTTAAATACGAATGGCGTCACATTTACTATGGCGTTATTATTACTCAATATAAGTGGTCGAGTTGTTGCCACGTTATTGATCATTGATAGACACACATACTGTGTTTCGCCGCATTCCTCTACGTATTTTAATGATTATATTACTGATGATTATGCAGTTTGTCTTTTGCATTTTAGAACAAAAGAAATGTATAAAAATGACGGGGAATTGGATGGTATTTCGTCTTTGGATAGTCCGGATATTCGAACACGATCTATCTTACATATCACATGTCCTAAAGCACTAGGTATGACAAACTAATTACATAACTAAGATAACGGTCATGTGTTCCACTATACTGACGCCCGAACGGTGAATGAGCAAAATGAGTTGGGTCGTTATCGGTTACTGTTTATTTAATAAGATCAGGCCACAGGCCCATAGTGAAAAAGAAAATACATCAGTTTTCACTTACGGAGAGAGAGAGAGAGTCTGCTCTTTTCTTCATAGCAAAATAAATAAATGATGCTAAATTATTAAGTTGTGTTACATTACTTGTACTCAAGAGTGACGTAAAATTGTCAAATGAAGGGTTAATACAAAACCAGTGTGGAAACATTTCTTTTCGGAGGTCTTTATAAATTGGACAGATACAAAGAAAATGATATTCATCCTCAACGCAGAAATTATTAGTTTTCAAACAGAGTTTCATGGCGTCCTTTCTCGATTTTCAGAACATGTGATGAACATCGAAATCTTGAAAGCGCAAATCTAAATTTAGAAATGTGTACACTGCTCAAATATTTCTCTGGTTCAAGTGTCGTCTTAAAGGTGCAGTAACTAAGTAACCTACGAGACGATTCTAAATCCTGGTGCCAGTTTTGCCCAGCACAATCTTTCAGTCTCTGGGGTCCATCCATGTCAAAGCAATTTAAAATATAAATTTTCGCACGGGTGTGTCAGGTTTGCAAATTCTCCTTCTAATTTGACGAGAGCTTACACCAGGCTGTGGTAAAGAGTGAAAATGGCGTTCCACTGCAACAATTTATTAGTCACACCTATTTATTGTTCTCCTAGGTTGACAAATCAAGCTGACCGTGGTAAAAACTATTTACAAGTGCAAAATGTGGCCCTCATAGCAAAGAATCTCAACATGCAGACAGAACATTGACATAGCTGGAAAATCTGTTATTTAGAACAAGTATAATTATTAAATATGGAAACAGTTGTATGAGCAGTCTGAACCGCCACAATGTTACTGTAAGAAGAGCCAGACTAGGGAACCTTTACTGTTTACGGGTAGGTGGCGGCAAAACTTGATGGAAGGGTGAGTTTTACAAAATGGTTATTGAGGTAGGGTAAAATATTAATCTTTTTAGAGCTTCATGTGCGATATAAGTTCAAATGATTTGTGGGGAACTATTACATCACCACAATAGAGCTAAAATTCGAAAAACAAACAAAAATAAATAAAAGACTTCGAATAAAACATTGTGTGTTCTTTACGAAGTCTGGAAACATAATAAAGACGATTTTACAAAAAAACCCCAACTTTTTAATGTTTTCACTTGAAGTTGTCAACATCGATTTCATAGGTTATCGCTTTTTTGGATGGCCAAATGGTATGGCAACAGGTGTGCACGAGACATGTAAAATCAAAGGTTGTTTATCAACGTAATGCTAGGCACAGGTACAGCAGATTTACATTTTTGCGTGGTTGTTTATCAGACTACTACTTGTGGTTCTCCTAACTCTGGAGTATGCTCCTTTATTTCCTCAATGTGGAAACACGGCGATGGGTATTTAGCATTTGACATACAAGATACTGTAGTGCAATCGGCCAGGCTTTGCATTATTGCAACAAGAGAGATTTCAAGAATAAACTTTGACGGCGTCATTGATTGAAGCCTGGTTAATGTTTGACTTGCATATTAAGTGGCTTCTTGAACTAGTCGAACTTGGAGTAATTCTTCCATTTTTGCTTCAAACGAAGGTAAGTTTGTCTTTTTTCGTGAATTGATGTGAGTACAGTGGCAGGCATATGCTTAAACTATCCAATTACCATCAAACAGATGTACAGCCCCACGTAACTAACCAGACAAAAGTGGTTAATAGCCAAGGCTACGGCTGGTGTTTACACGAAAACAGAATTTGTATTGCCCAAGCTGTAGCATAAGAGTACCTCAAATATCGTTACTGAATACGGTTGGCGAAAACATATATCACATATTTACATTGATAACTTGAGAAATTTCGATTTATCCGGAGGGACCGATTATTTTATAGGTAATTTTGTTGTGGAGGTATTGTTCTCGCTGCCCTACGCTTCAATAGGAATGACGTCACGGCATCTGCTATGGCGTGATTATGATTCAATATAAATGGTCGAGTTGTCGCCACGTTGTTAATCATTAATAAGCACACATACTGTGTTTTGTGGCATTCCTCCGCGTATTTTAAAGATTTTTACCAATCATTGTGAAGTTTGTCTTTAGCATTTTAGAACACAAGAGTTTTATAAACATGACGAGAAAACGGATGGTATTTCTTCATTTTATACCCAAGATATTCGAGCACGATCAATAGGGGTGACACACTGATTACACTGAGATATAGGGTGTAATTTGTTCCATGTTACTGACACCCGACCGGTGAATGAGGAAAATGAGTCGGCTCCAGTGAAGTAAAACAGTAGTATGCAAACTACCGGCTCTGGAGCACGCCTCCTCTCCAAGCCTCCATTTCACTCAGGCGGCTCACAACATTTTTTTTGTAATTTTTATTTTTACTCACAAAAACTGAACAAAACAAAAACAAAAGTAAAACAAAATAAAAACAACACAGAAAAAACAGCCTAATTAGGCTTTACAAGATATTCTGTTTCACTCCACTTAACTTCAAAATTACTTTGCTTACTTACACCATCGACTGCTTTACACTCAATTACATACTTGTGTCTCACAATTGATAGAAACGCCTCAAAAGTAGGTATTTTGTTATTCTCTTTACAGGTATACAAAAAGAACTTAGCTTGCAAAATAATGTAGTTTACCATCACTAATTTGTCATGGTTGAGGATACCCAGATAAATTAAAGGTCTGGTTAAATTGATATTTACATTTCTGAAAAACTAATGTTTTACACGAACCCAGAAATCTTTTGAATATCTACAATCAATAAAGAGATGGTCTTTTGTTTGAATTGATACATGGCAAAAATTACACAGATTACTTTCCACTACATTCATTCTGAACAGACTATCATTTGTAAAAATCAAATTATTTAACAGATTTTGTTGAAAACATCTCCCTGACGATTCAGTTATCACATGTTTTGTGATACGACAGTGTTTGACCCAATCATCATTGCTCAGAGTAAAAGTTTCACAGAAAACAGATTCTAATAAATATTTTCCAGTTCTAATGTGGAAAATTTAATACGCTTAATCTGATTTTTCTTCTAAAATAGTAAACTTTATTGAAAAAGTCAAAAAGGACTGTACTTCATAGAACATTTCTAGCAACAAAAGTCGTGGCAATGTACACTTTTCAACAAGGACTCCACTGAACACATACACTTCAGCTACACACGTCGTGGCAATTGCACGAGTTAACAAGAGCTCTGCTTCACTGAACACATAC
Source organism: Ptychodera flava (assembly GCA_001465055.1). Lineage (NCBI taxonomy): Eukaryota > Metazoa > Hemichordata > Enteropneusta > Ptychoderidae > Ptychodera > Ptychodera flava. Next base: position 162,436 of record LD346203.1, read on the forward strand.
ACTACAGCAACATATGTTGTGGGATTGTACATAACTCAACAATAGTTGCACTTCATATAACACTTCAGCTGCACATGTCGTGGCAGTGTACAATTGTCAACAAGACCTGTACTTCACTGAACATATTCACCTAAGCTACAAACGTCGTGGCAATAACACAGTCACCAAGAGCTCTGCTTCTGAACACATACACTACAGCTACATATGTCGTGGGACTGTACATTACTCAACAACAGTTGCACTTCATTGATCACTTCAGCTACACATGTCGTGGCAGTGTACGCTAGTCAACAAGACCTGTACTTTACTGAACACATTCACCCAAGCTACAAACGTCGTGGGAGTTACTAGAGTCATCAAGAGCTCTGCTTTACTGAACACACACACTACAGCTACATATGTCGTGGGATTGTACATTTCTCAACAACAGTTGCACTTCAGAACACTTCAGCTACAAATGTACTGGCAGTGTACACTAGTCAACAAGAGCTGTACTTCACTGAACATATGCACTTCAGCTACAAACGTCGTGGCAATGTACACTAGTTAACAAAAGCTGTACTTCATTGAACACCACAGCTACGAATGTCCCGGCAATGTACACTAGGCAACAAGAGCGGTACTTCAATGCATGCTTCAGCTACAAATGTCGTGGCAATGTACGGTACACTTTATTGATATCCATCACTTTGAAGATTCTGAAAAAAAAAAAATTGAAGGGAATTAGCACCTTTAACATATTACATTAGAAGTACATCTCTCTTTAACAAGTCATTGACAATGACACAGTCCCCGCATGTTAATGGGTACTTTAATTACTAGTCCTCCGGGAGGAAGTAGTCCTCTTCATTAATTAGGTATGTTATTAAAAATACTGCATACAGATGGGGCTTAATGGCCAAAAATGAGTTCCATGGTGGTGAAAACATAAAACCAATGTGAGCCGCCATACTAATTACAAAAGGTCATTAAAATGAATCAATTAGTTATTAATTGACAGGATGCTGCCAAACATTTTTGCATCCTATCCTAACACTGACAGATTATCACCGGTACCATATTTAATAAGGTTTGATGGAGTACTTTTGACATTCACCCTAAAAACAAAAATCCATTGTGTAAATACAAACTAACGATTAATCTATATATATAAATGATACCACTAAGTGTCATTGATTTGTATTTACAACACTACCGGTGTGAGATCAAAATCTGTACAAGTTTTATCAAATTTAATGCAGTATTTGTGGATATATCACTGTAATTAGGAAAGTTTATTACATATGCAATTACAAATTAATTAACTTGACACTGATAAATGTCTTTTTCACTATTAAAGCAATGTGAGCTTAACATCTGTACCAAGTTTCATGACATTTGATGCAGCATTTCTTGACATATCAGATTAATTAAGAAAATTCAATAATTGACATGATACTGCTACATGCCGTTAAACAACTTGATGTGCATATATGAGATAGGTCAATGTCCTTGTGCCAACTTTGAATGATACTGGGGCAATATGTCAGAGTTATAGCTCTGTACGTGAAAAAATGTAACTAAGTGGCCACCAGGCAGCCATTATTTTGCATTGGATTGTGAAACCAATGGACATGCATATTTATGACATGATAGGTCAATGTCCTTGTACCAACTTTGAAAAACATCAGTTGATACATATCCAAGTTGTGGCTCAGGACATGACAAAATCATAACAAAATGGCCACTAGGCAGCCATATTGCATCAGATTGTGAAACAAATTGACATGCATATGTATGACATAGGTCAATGTCCTTGTACCAACTTTGAATAAAATCAGATGATACATGTCTGAGTTATGGCTAAGGACATGAAAATATTGTAACTAAATGGCAGCCATGCAGCAATATTGGATCATATTGTGATACAAATTGACATGCATATGTATGATATAGGTCAATGTCCTTGTACCAACTTTGAATAGTTGGTTGAGATGTGCCTGAGTTGTGGCTCCATACATGAAAAAATCGTAACAAAATGGCCGCCGTGCGGCCATATTGGAATCATATCGTGAAACAAATTGATGTGCCTATTTATGATATAGGTCAATGTCCTTGTACCAACTTTGAATAAAATCGATCGAGATGTGCCTGTGTTATGGCTCTGTACATGAAAATATTGTATAAAAATGGCCACACAGCGGCCATATTAGATTGTATCACAAAACAAATCAATGTGGATATGCATGACATAAGTCAATGTCCTTGTACCAACTTTGAATAAAATCTGTTGAGACGTGCCTGAGTTATGGCGCTGTACAGGAAAAGATTGTAACAAAATGGCCTCAGGGACGCCATATTGGATCATATCACAAAACAAATCAGAGTGCATATGTATGATATATGAAATAATCCTTGTACCAAGTTTGAATGAAATCACTCCAGGCATCTCTGAGATATCTGCGTGAACAGACGGATGTATGGACAGACAGACGCACAGATGGACGGACGCATGGACATGACCAAACCTATAAGTCCCCTTGGACGGTGTCTGTGGGAACTAAAAAGACTGGTTAGGACTTTCATAAAGTTCTACAGTCTATATGACAACATTGTGGCCAAATATGACACATCGGTCACTCAAATGATTGGCGACAGCATTCCCAGCGGCTTTGACTTATTACAGTGATTCATATCCTGTATCATTTCATACAATATTTAGACAATATTGAGACCAATCCTGATGGGTGTAGCATGCTAGCAGGGTACGCTTACCCATTCCAGACACCTGGTACCACCACTGACTATCAGTGATTCAGGATGGTCCTACTTACATTTGTACATCACAAGTGTCCCATGGAACTAGTAATGTATTACCTTGAATGAAAATGATTATTGGGCCAGTTTAATGTCATATTTGAGGTGTCTTCCCTAGTACAAAACTAGGAGTCATCAGTTTGCACTAGTAACTTCTTTGCTGTCACAACAAAAAATAATACATAAATATTCATTGAATTTTGAAACTGATTAAGCTGATGCTCTTTCTCTGTAAGATGAATAACTTACACTGCAATGAATTACGGATAAGTAAATTTTCAGCATTATTCAAATACTGATGTCAAGGTATAATGTACTTATATGGAGGTGATATCAGGGCCTGGTGCGAGGGATAAGATTCTATTTTTTAAGCGTAAGTCCTGGCTATGTCAATGCAAGCTCTGCATTGCATGTAAGGTTGTATGTAACACAAGAGCACCTCCTACACACTAAGAGGCGTAGCTAATGACATACAGCCCTGGCTACTCGTTAGCCACGCAGCTCTTCAAAAGTCCAGCAAGCAAGGGTCAGCTGAACCAGACGGATTGTCATGTAATTGAGTATTCAGTTATGATGGCTGGGGGTGGACCAGCAAATTCTTCCTGTGCATCAGTCAAAATAAGTGAACCCCCACCCATTGCACAAAAAATTGATGACCCCCCCCCCTTTTATGATAACATAAAAATTTCATGACCCCCATTGCTCAAGTGAAGATGCACACACTAACACGTCTGGTGAGGGATAGATATAATCAAAAGCATTGTGAAATTTTTTCAAACAACCCCCCTAAAAACACACAATATGATAATGTTCAAATGTCTCCTCTTCTGACTTGCCATAATTTTCCCCTCAAAGGGATTGTACATAAATTACAGGTGGGTTGCAATCTTTTGGTTCAAGCATTTTTGAAGGGTTATGAAATTTCATGCACGCCTTTTGGGGAGGGTCACCATATGTGCAACTATTGGAAGGCAAAATGTGACTTCATGATACAGTGCTTCATCCTGAAATATCAAATCATAATACATGGGAGTGTATTGGACAAACTATTAAAACTTGAATGCTTTCAAGAAAATGAATCAAAGTTATATTATTGTCGGAAAAGCAAGGTTCACACTGAACGCTACAAAATTGTATATTGCTAGGGTACATGTATTTCAATTGGGATTTTGCCAGGTTCTAATGCATTCCATTTGAAAGAGTAACATGCCACGTAATGTCTAGTTTTAAATGTACTCTTCATGAAGAAATTTCCGAAAACCAAATTTCTCTGATGAGCACCAATGTGATGCTTTTGATAGAAAATAGCGTTGACTGTGTTGTTGATAGAATTTTGTCTGTCCCCTTTCGTCCGTGCTTACGATTGTGTTTTTAGCCTATTTTGGTAGTTTACGGCATCTTGTATAATAATTTGTAAAGAAATTTCAAATTATTGTCAATTTAAACATGGTATATTTTGCAACTTGAAGTACTCATGTCAGAAAATAAAATCACTTGTTACGGTTCAAAAGACACATTCGAATGGCATCGCGTCGGTTAGCGTCATAATATCGATTGCACTTGCACACATGGATATATCGTACGCTCTATTTTAGTCATGATAGAACAAAGCAGTGGAAGTCAAATGATTGAACATTTGGTTTATTAGGAGACACGTTGAGGTACAAACGACGCTCCATGGAAACTATACACGGATACCGTACCGTATCGACTGTCTGCTGAAGTGTATTTCATTTATATTGGTATTTGATGAAGTCCCAACCCAAAGAATTTGAGTAAATCTAGTCAAATTGACACTATCAGAATCGTCATCACATTTATATCAAATCGCTCAACAGAATGAAGCAGATAAACTGTCTGTTTGTATATTTGTTTGTTTGTATGATTTCAATAACGCATTTCGATTCTGTACGTCGACGACATTATTGTTAAGTTCAATCCGCGATATATGCTGTTAGTGCTTTAGTAACTTAGGGAAGACTTCTGAAAATTTTATAGAAAACATTACATAGTAGAAAATATGAAATGACACCGCGACTTTTAAAGACGAATTTGTAGACAATGCCCTGAAATAAGTGTAAACATCCAGGCTCTGTAAGCCAGTATTTTCACTTGTGCACACGTACACGATGTGAGCAAACACATCGTCATCATAGCAATTTACAGCTGAACCATGGCCCAACGGTTTGGTCTAACGGTTATCATTGTTAACACTAGCTAAAATGCAAAGAGATGCATTTAAACTAACCAATCAACGATGACCGATGGGCGAAAATGTGAAATAAAAGTTCGATGCAATATGCACAGTGACGACTACAGTGCCCCTAGCTGTCCCCGAGCTCCAGGCAGGAGATGACAGGAGTAAGGATAGCGTACAATCTTGTCCAAATGTTTTATTATTCAAGAATTTTTCCATGAGATTTATATTCTGATCAAGAATTTAAACTAACTTTGAACTGAACTTACCTTATTAATTTCATTTCGGCCGTTCAGCAATTCGATAATGAGGTTTCTTGGATAAGGATGACGACATGACAAACCGCTAAGATAACACCATTAACACGATACAGATAAGATATTTTGTGGTTAATTATTATGTTATCTCTACAAGTTCGTTTATCAATAAGCTACACCTACAGCAGAGCGCGAAAAGCAACTGTCAGAAGAAGTGATTAATTACTACACACTCTAAGACAAAGAGACGCATTTGAATGCAGTCCAGTCATGTCATCTGGTATGTCCACTGACCTCTTAAGTACATGTATCAAGGACAGTATGCTACTGGCTACTATAATTAAACGTAAACACAACAATTAAAAGACACTTAACTAATTAAGAAACCATTACAAAGACGTTTACACATTCAGAAAGGTCAAAATAATATGGGGAGAACCATTTGATTTTTTTTTTGGGGGGGGGATATGGAGGATTTTGAGAAAAAAAAAATTGTCACCAGGTGAGAGAGAAGAAAAAAAAATTGATCCAGTCATGGCCTGAGAAAAAAAAATTGTCATAACAGACAGAAGTGAAAAAAAAATTGTCATAATGCACCAGAAATAAGCAAAATTTGGAAACCTTATTCTTATGTATTCTTTGCTGGCGCACCGCCATAGGTGGCGCAAATGTTTTACCACAAGCAATTCTTATGTGTCTTTTCCCAGCACTTATGATATAAGCATGCACTACATAGGTCTACTTTACACCTCAGTACACTCAATGTTTTCCTTCCCTTTTCTGACCCAAGAAATCATATTTCAGGATTTCTGTTGCAATATCTCAATGGCATAGGCACTATCTAAAGGGGACTATTTGACTTCTGTAAATTGTGAAAATTTAAAACACAAGACAGGAGTCAATAAACTAGTGCTAAATCCAATATATTATTTTCTCAATATAAATTTGTTAGAAAGATGTACCTTGACAATGAAAAATTGAGGAACAACAAATATAATGAAATACAATGTGTGAGCCTTGTTTTTCTGACCACAAACACCGGATCGCAAACATACCATATTCAGGTTTTCATTAGAAGCTGGCAGCTGGAGAAATGACACAAAAGGTCACAGATTTTCCGTTCCTGTATATTCATTTGTCTTCAGTCTCTGGCAAACAGAACTGTTTGTCACAAATTGTATTGTCATTGTTTGGTTGTTGAATATTGTGACTCAAAAACTGATCATGCAAAAAATGTAAAAAATATTAGTGTTCTATGTCATTTTCAAACAGTTTTACTGAGTGCAAAATAAAGTGAAACTCCTCTCAGATTGCACCATTAAACACATCAATTTCTCAAAATTTCCAATACGAGAGGGGGAACCCCCCTCTCGTGCTCTCACCCTTGGGGTATTCTAACAGTTTCACCTAGTAAAAAAATTAAAAAACACCTCTCAGATTGCACCAGACTGCACTATTGCACACATCAATATCTTAAAAATTTCCATGCAAGATAGGGGAAAGCCCCTTTGACACTTTCCCCCTAAGCCTCTCTCATGTTCTCCCCCTGTACTTTCAAATTCTGCCCGGTCAGGTATCCTAGTGAAACCCTGTCATAATATCCATCCAAATTAAACAATGTACTATATGATTAGATGCTGCGTGATCTTTTATATCTTTATTTTATTGTGACTTTGAATTTCATTTTGATGTGTTCACCTTTTTTGAACCATCATGAGATCACTGATGATAGTCTAGCAGGGTACACCAGGATTTGAAAGGTCTTAAAAAAATACTTTACTGTTGCTGTATTTTTTGTTAATATTACAATTACATGTATTGGTATTTAACTTTTCTAAGTGGGGGATCACTCAAAATTTCAGAGTTAGAGAGGGAGGTTACTCAAATTCATCATGGTTGGCGAAGGGGGGGGGGGTCACTCGAAATTTCGGAGTTTCAGGCAGTAAATAATGACGGCTTCCTTATATACAACGCATTACAAACTTGATGTCCAATAAAAAAAAATTTGCACTGCTACTCCATTTGAAAAAAAAAATTGATGCAGGTCTGACAGTAGAAAAAAAAATTGCTGTCACTCTGACGGGAAAAAAAATTGCTCCCATACCCTCTTCCTCCATACCCCCCCCCCCCCAGAAATCAAATGGTTCTTCCCTATCAATGATGTATCCCCTCCCGGTCCATGGACTCCAGCAAACATTGCACTCCATAGTGTACTCGACTTCGCCTCGTACTTTTTGTTGTGCAAAATTTGCTTTCGTCCATGAGGGCCTGGGAGGGGATACATCATTATTTAAGTATATCCTGCTGTATAATCTAGGCAACATTGCAAAAAGCCAATACTTGAGTAATTTCGCTTAACTATCTACACAGACAGCGTGGGAGACACCGCCCTCTACTGGTCATATTTATTTGTGCCCAACTTTCATTTGGGACCAGAAGTCATGGGCAGCTCTCTCCTTTCTTCCCCACCCTGCTCTCCCTTAATTAAGAGTTCAGGTTCATCATGTATGTGTTAATTATTAGTTCAACAACCAAGTTAGACCTATTGGTTTTAAGCATAACAAGATCATGTCTTCTACATGTCACAAAAAAATGCACAGTTCTGTGACTTAAAGCATTTGCGATACTTCTCTTATTTGTACGTTAGCTTTTCTACATTGTTTATTATTCTCCTTTAAGGCCTACAAGACTTTCCAGTTACATTCATTAAAACATTACAGGCTCTTACCTACTGACTACCAAACTCGTGTCCTTGTCAGTTATTTCACTTCATAATTAAACTATATATTATTCACTTTTCTGCAGGATGGCAATACACCATTGCACTATGCAGCAGAGGAGGGTAAAGAGAAGACGACAAAATTACTGTTGGAATACAAAGCATTTGTAGACATACAGAACAACGTAAGTGAATACGGTATCTATTCCCATGCAATAGTAGAGTGTTACATTATAAGGCTTCAACTGAAACTTTAATCATTAAAATTATATTTAGCAACAAGAAACCCGTCCTGAAACCAAGACATCCCGTCTCCATTGCAACCCAACGGGAGGGACCTCTTCGCCCATTCCGGTGATTTCGTAGGCGTGCTCGCGTTAATGAAAGTATAATTAGTTTGCAAAAACCAAGTTATGATTTGATAACGAAACTCATAGATATTGATAAGTATGATTTTAGCAATGTATTTTTTCAAGTTGGTAAACACGATGGGGAGGCCAGGGACTTGATATCCGTGATCAAGTTAATCCCGTTCTTCTTTGCCATTCAAGGGCGGGATCGAATGTTTATGTCTGTTTAAATTACGGTTACGATTAGTGTGCACAGGAGATTGTAAACAGGCCAATGTGTTAACATGCAACAAAAACAGATCATACATAACTGAATATAACGGCTTGACCAGTACACTGAGAAACAACGTTTCATGAAGCCTGTGATGCTTGTAGCAATAACACGTGTACTTCAACAGTAATGACAAAGCTACAGTCAATCGACGCCGCCGCTGCAACTGACGTTATTACATTCCGAATTAGGCCTAATTGGGGCCCGGGCACGGACTGCAACAGTACAATTACTGCAGCTAAACGAGAGCGTAGATGTCCTGCCGTTTGTCAAGATACTTTCCTATATCTGATCGTTTCGTCTACAGAACTACTAAAACCGCTCTCAATTCGACAAGAAAAAAACGGTTTGAAATCGTTGAATTATTCAGAAATTAACACCGTGGTGCATTAATTTATTTTTATTTTTATTTTATCTCTCTCTCTCTCTCTCTCTCTCTCTTTCTCTCTCTCTCTCTCTCTCTCTCTCTCTCTCTCTCTCTCTCTCTCCAAAGTCTAGCCATTTGATGTTTTATTATGCCTAAATTTATTTAACGGTTAACGATCACCGCTCAATGTTGATGTTGATTTTGATTTGCAAAGTTTACCGGGTAAACTTAGTAACTGAAGACATGTCACGGCCTTGAGCTAGTTATCACTGTGGAAAGTCTGTGAACGTTTTTGCTTCCCAATGGACGTGACTTCGTGCGAAAAATATTGAATTGCGATATGACTTTCGAACTAGTGGTACAAATAAATATATAAACATGGCGGAGCAATGATACTGACTTTTTTTTTCCTTGCGACCGCTGGTGAGAGCGACTCGCAAAAACAAATCCAACCTGGGTTGGCTTCGCACCTTGTGCTGGGTTATGTACATGTAAACTAATAACAACAGTTTAGAATTCTCTGTAAAACGATAATCCTTTCGAACACGAAATATTCGGATATCTGAACCATAACATTAGCCACGCAGCTCGAAAATTATCCTCCGAAAAAGGACATGAATATCGGTCAAAGCTTGATTTCACATGGTGGCTATGGAAACACAGGGTTCATTTTCAGGAAGCATACAATCTACTGCGTACTGCTGATGCTCCCTTGTTTAGCCGACTGTTGCCGTCCGTCTCGCCTCTACACACTGTCAATTATCCAACAATCACAGAATTCAGTCACGTACGTCTTAAGTTTTGATACATTAATTCTACTGATCATCAACCATGGAACACATAAAAAAACAATGGTCACGGCTACGGGTTCAAGGACGTGCACGAGGAGACACCATCATTGTCGAAGAATTGTTTTGACTAGTTTCAAGGAGAATATGGGCGACATGCATACGTTCGCACACCGAACCGACAAGTGTGCGCTTGGATAAAAATATGGTGTCCGAACAGTTTTGTTTTATTCGACTAACTGAGTCATCGCCTTTGTTATCGCCTGAACATCCCCGTTTGTTTTTGTTGTTTTTTTATATTTTTTTTTCGCAGAGACAACAATATGAATAAGCTCATCTCCCGAATGCGTTCATCCAATATATTTATTCACAGTTTCGCAAAACCTCTCGTCAAATAAGATTATGTGCTTTTGCGAACGGGCCAAGTTATTGTACATACGTTGGTCAGAAACTAATGACAATTTAGGTTACATCTTTCAAATTAAGAGAGAGTATTGAAGATGAAAATACTTTCATTGATAGACAAAAAAGAGAAAGAATGAGTCAGTGAATATCATAGACGGGGAATCGAGATAGCCCACTGTCTATAGTTTAATTAATTGTGAACAAAATTATTTCGATTAATTGACTACCACAACCAGAAAGGAAATTCATTCAACTTTGAAAAAAATCACCGCCTTTCCTTCACATCGGATTCCCTAGCAATTGACGAACACACGATGTCGGTTAGGTCCTCATTTTTTTTTTCTAAAACGGCAAGACGATAATAATAATATTTTTAACAACAGCAAGCACCTAAAAAACTTGAAACTGAACTTTAAATGACAGTTCTGTGGAAGAAACGATCGGAAAAAGCGGCATGTCTTGGTACGTCGTCTACGCATGCAAAACGCGCTATATGGCTCGAGTGACATGTTACAGGCGGGCACAGGCGCTTGCGCCGGATAGATATGCCCACCACCGCAACCTAAAGAGTATTAAGGTTGCAGTGGGAAGCATATCGACCACGGGATCGATAGATCGAGCCGAAAATAGATCTATTTAGCAGACTATCCAGCTAAAGACCGCTTGTGCTTGTGGGTCTGCCCTTCCAACATCACTTCTTGGACGTACGAGCGCCGCAGTCACTAGTCTTGCAAACTTAGGAGTTTACCCTGTACTATGCGATGGTCTGTCAACCGTATTTTCCAGAATTTTGCCATTGTCTTCTGATGAACACGATTTGCTGTTAAAATTTATTTCTTCATCTGTTTTAATATTTTATGAAGTCAGCCCACAAACTTTGGGTAACTTAATTAAAAGCATCAAAGATACGTCACGATCACAGTTTTAAAGTTTAATAAGTCTGCATTGGTTTACTGTCAGTGTGATTGATGGACAAAGTAATGACCACAGGGTCTGGCGAGCAATATTCGTCTAGAAATTATGAATATGATCAATAAATGTCTTGTATTAAACTTTTTTTCACTATACAAGCCTTACCTGTGTCTAGTGTGTGCCTGTTACTTTACCCTAGCTATCTGTGGATAGTATTTCAAAGAAAATAGTCTATATCTGTTAACTGCCCTCCCTAATCCCCTTCATTAATTTGTTCTGCGATCGCCAACGCGGGGGCTTATCGCCCTGACCAAATAACTCGTTAGCAGCTCATAAGGTAGTTGACGGAAAGGGCTGAAACTCTCAGGGTCCGTGGCAAGAGGATGGGAGTAAAGTACCTAGACACTTAATTTATGCATGTATGCATAGATAAACAGAAATAAACAACGTATAGTATTAGGTATGCATGTATGCGCGAACGCCATTACGTAATCTTCAAAGTACATGTAGTTCAGCAGCGACGGTGTCCGCTTTGAATTTTCGTGTAAAGTAATGGATACGGACATATTGGAGTCAGGAAGACATATTTTGTCCCCTGATGTCTAATAAAATTGAGGCCAAATGAAGTACTTACCATATCATTGTGAGAGAAAATCAACTGATTGTGAAGCGTACAGGTGTGATATGTTACCTCCAAGATTATGGACCGGCCCTGGTCGTTTGGAGTTTCTCGGGCGGACGATATAGCATGGCTTTCCTAACGCCACTCCACGAGCTACACGACATGTACGTGTTGCTCCTATCTCTCGACCACCTCACAACTAACGCGACAGTCTGCTGAAGTCAATTCCTGTAATTCTACTACTCTGTTTTGATATCTAAATGCCACAGATGCGTCAGACTTGGGCAAGTGAAGCTATACCTCCTTTCTCTACGTCGGTCATTGTACAGACCATGGAGGTCCCTCTTTCTTTCTACCTCCGTGTATACAGACCACGGTCTCGCCACCACGGTCTCGCCGGCAGGACCGTGTACAGACCACGTACAGACCAATAACTATCTTATGACGGAGATGTCGCGCAAACGGTAACGGAAATTTAATTGAATTAAAACGAAATTAAGGCTGCTATTCTGTTTTATAATGACTTCCTTTGCCTTTGTACAATAAACCATGGTCGTAAAAATATAGCATTTAGTATAAAACTACTAAATTCCCGATAGAATTTCGTAACATTTCAAAAGCACTTCCCGAAGCGAAGTAAACATCAACATCCATCATTCCACGAGTCATCGCTGGGTTTACTACTTGACTTTTGAGCCGGATCAATGGGGAAAGTCAAAATGGATCAAAATATTCTCGT